>VZTU01024488.1:0-12919 GCA_013400835.1 Zapornia atra | reverse complement strand
CCAGCCATCGATCTAGCTCAGTGTCCTATTTATGACAATGGTTAATAGAAAATGCCTGGAGAAAGCACACAAGTAAGTTAAAGATGCAAATGATGTTTCTTCCTCATGTTCATTTTTAAACCTCAGCAATCCTCTGAGAGTTCCTGTGCAGGAGGCTACAGCTTCTCTCTTCATGCCATGCTAATTTGACACTCTGCAAAAGATAAGCTGTTTGAAGCAGTAGTAAAATTGCAGGAATTATTACAGAAAAAAACCCAACCAACCCACCTCAACTCTGTTTTAAAGTTTCCAGGTGTGTAAAAGCTGCCACTTGGCAAGGTGTCAGATGTTAGCTAAACTTGCTGTTGTAGAAGCCATATCTCTCAACTGTATTATGCAGCTTCTACTTCTAGTCATTAAAACTTTTTTTGTGGGCTGTGGCACCATATTATCAAATTTTGATCCTATTTCTGATACATTTAGATTGTGATTGAGTTGCCATAATTTTTTACCTATTAGTTACTGAAGTGGAGCTCCTTAATTTTCTTACTGTAAGGCTTTCATTTCACTCATTTACACATTTGATTGGACTCTCAGTATGGTAAACATCCTTCATGAAATGTGCACGCAAGAACTGGACAGAGCATTCAAGGAATCATCAGGCCAGTGCCAAACTGTATTCATATAGGATGATTACCACTACCTCATATAGCTGTCTACACAAAGCCTAAATATTTAATTTGCCTTATTAACATTAATAATAAGACTGTCACACCTACAACTCACGTCACCTTGAACGTTGTTTCTAACACTTAACCTTAAAAAAAGGACTTAGTCTCCTCAGCATCTGTGTTCTCCAAATGTAGTTTCCCTTGTTCCAAAATAAATGATTTGTACTTGTTCTTTTTAGAATACATCTTGTCCAGAACTTATTAAATGGTCAAATCTATTTGTATTAGTGATCTGTGGTCACTAGTGATCATATATGAATGTGTGTGCAGGGTGAATGGCTGTGCCAATGTATATCCTGCTACTTGCAAAAATATTCTGTTTCATAAAAACTTGCATTCCTAAACAAACACAAGATCTGTGATTGTTTTTCCTTATGTATCAATCTGGGTCTAATAAAGAATTATTCTCAGATATGCTTTAAGGTATTTTTGGCGCGTCAACAGTGAGAAAATTAGAACTTTATCACATAATATTTAAATTTTTAAACGCGCCAAATCAAGTCTGTTCCCTGCCCCCCACCCTGTTCCTGGCGGGGCATGTTCTTATTGTTAATTTCTTTTAGCTTCTGGACAGTGTGACCGCATAGAAAAAGCCTGTTTGAAGTGATCCATGTCCAATATTAAGATCCATACTGTGCTGGTGAATTGTTTGGAAAACTGCTGGTTCCTGCAGGCCAAAACCATGTCAAGGATTGTTCAAAACCTTTAGCAGTATGGACAATGAACTTCCAATGCTCAGAAAAGTTCCCCAGCATTGTTTAATTTACTAGTATGGACATAGCCAGATGGCACCCTTTTTAACACTGTATACTGCTATCCTGCTTAAATACTTTGGAAAAATTTATTTCATATCTCTAATCTTTCAAGAAAATGTCACACTAATAAATATTAGTTAATAGTTGACTAATAACGCAATATTCTTTGATGTTGCCAAGGCTCTTTACACTCATATAGACAGCCCAGGATTTCTTTGCTTCACTTCCTGCAGTGCTTTGATTAATATACTTCTCAATAACTTGATTTTGTGCTAAGGAACTGCTATTTTTTACCTCCTTTCCACTCTCTCCTCTTGCTGGTAATTTAGCACTCTCCTGATCAGTTTGGCTGGGGAGACTGGTTTTCCTTTGACTGAGATGGAGACCTTCCAGTTTTCACAGCTGCTTCTTCTTGTTGAAAGTGATCAATTGCCCCAAAATACCAAAAACTCTTCATTTTATTTTTATCCAGCAGTTAATTTCCAGAATTTTCTTCTTGCTTTCTCTTATTCAGAGGATAGGAGGAATCTTGTAACCGCCTGTCCATTCCTTCTCCTTCATAATCCTTCAGAACTGATTCCCAGAAAGTCAAAGAATCCTGCCTTCTGTCTATCTTTTCCCCCCACTTACCTTCATACAGAACTGTCTTTTCTTTAGACAGTTTAGAAGATCTCTGTGACCATGTGCAATCACAATGAATTGAGCCGAGAGGACAACTAGCTTTGAAAGACAGTTTTGCCGTTTTCTTTTAGAAACTTCATTGATGTTTACCTATTTATTTTTCATCTTGATTCCAGAATCAGTATTTCTGTAAGATGACAGAAGTTTTTATTCAAAAGACACTATGTCTCTGTAGTCAGAGTATGTTTTTCGATATCTGTTTATAAAACAGGGTTTTGAGATTATATATAGATTGCGTTATTAAATAGAGGGACTTCTGAATTTCAACTGACTTTATGCATTAATGCATGAAGGCTATATTTTTCCTCATAGCAAGCATCAACACTGCGTCAGTTTTTCAGTATTTAAAACTTTCTGGAGTTCATACATCTTCCCTACAGATGGTCATCAACATTCAGAGTCATTTAGAAGAATCTTCCCCATTCCAAAGCTGTTACATGATACTTCCTCAAGCAAGGACAATTGTACACAAAGTAAACAACGAAAACGAGGAGAACTTAGAAATCATTTTCACTCTTAATATAGAGAAAATCTGTCTCAAGAATTTTATGGAATATGTAATTTGGGTTTCAAGCTAAAAAGGTTTGACATTGTGAGCCATTGTGGTATGGAAATCAGTACAAAAGGAAAAATACATGCAAGAGGTTGGATAAATACTCAGGTGGTTAATTGATGTTGAGCTTATTTCTACCTCTGCCAGTAGTTTTTTTAAACTAAAAACTGCTGATGCAGCAGAGGCTGGATTCGTGGTGACCCAGAGCCCCACAGAAATAGCAGGTCTGTGCTGAGGAGAGTACTAGAAACATAAATAAGAATTTTCATGGAACTTCTTGGACTCTCTCTGGTTGCAATCAGCATCCAATCTAATCTATCTAAAAGCTTTTCTGATTAGGGGGCATATTCATATGAGAAGCCATAATTAAGAAGAGCAACAGGGGGAACTATTATTGTCTGGCATATGAGATCCCTTGTGGATAGCAAGAGCATTAGCAAAGCAATTTGGGGGCTTTTAGCTAAACACTCAGTGCTGCCACAGCAATGTTTTTCACCAGCAGTCTACATACAATTTTATCAGCAGTAATATTAATGTCTAGGTCCTTCTTTTACTCTTTTAAAAATATGTCAAATATGTAATGCATGATTTTTTTTTACTTGCATTTAAACAGGACCCTTATATGTAAACAGTGAACTTAGTTTCTGTATTATAATAATCTAACCAAAATAAATCCAAAACTGGAACTACAATGAGAGATCTCACCAGCAAATGAATGGGGGGAAAAAAAAAGGAAAAAGAATGTATAACAGGAAAAATTCCATTGAAGAGATAGGAAGAGATAAAAGGGCAGGCTACACCACATATATCTGGAAACCACAACTCATCATTAAAAGTCAACTTTGCTTTTAAAATACCATGTGGAGTCATCTGAGAATCAGTAGTCACTTACGCTATGTATAGGGAAAGACTGTGGCAGCTCAAATATCACTGCCTTACTTTCACAGAGTAAGATATTGCTTTCTCAGTAGCAACTGTATATTCAATCATCTTAATGGCCAGGACCAAACCAGCGTTTAACATCAAGATGACAGTTTTGATTTATTTTATTAACCAGGATTCCTACAGGAATCCTGCTTATCAGGTTTCTGACAAGATACCAAGAAGGACCTCTGGCTTTCCATATTCTGCCAAAGTCTGTTCTCTTAATTCAATTATTTTGTTGGAAGAAAAAAGGGGGTAAGTGAGGAAGACAGAGAGGCACAAATAGCTTCCCTGATGTGACCAACCACAGAATGATCAATTAAAGGCAGGTTTCTTTTTCAATTTTAAAGGCTTTGATGTTCTTTCTACTAAGGGATTTTCCTATCTCCAAATTTATTACACAGAAAGCTCTCTAAATATCAGCATTTCCACAGGGAAGCACCAAAGTAATGTTCATCCTTTTCTCCCGATCAGGAAATCTTCTGGTATTTTTCATCATCTGTCACTAATATGCTCTTCAAATATACAGCAGGAATCACCAGACTTCTCAGTAGATATAGTAAGGCTTTCTTGATATCAATAAGGTTAAGACGACAAAGAAAAACAGCCTAAGCTGAGGTGAGACAGTTAGAAAAAAAAATAATTCTCTCTGCAATGTATGACTAAAATGGGAGAGAAAAATGTCTCACAGATAAACTGTAACCTGTGCTTTTAAGGAAAATGAATGACCATGACATTGAAACTGCTGAAGTTTAAGCTTTTCTTTACCTTGAAAGTTTTCTTTTGTTGAAGTGCATGGTTTCAAACTAAAAAACCACTAATACTTCAGTTAATAAGCCTTCTTGACATCTGATAGACTAACCTAGCAAGCATATTTTTTAATACCAGGTTTAGCAGGTGAAGGAGACCATAGGGCTGTATTGTTGAATCCAGAAAGAATGAAGACTTGTTAAGCTGTCTAAGCTTCTCAGAACACTATTTAGAAAGCAATGTCTAATATCATGAAAATTATATAGATACTATTATCATGGTATATTACCATATTTGCATGATTTCTTCATTGTTTGCTATAAGCTGGATTTAAGTTTTTTATATACTCACTCAAAGGCAGATAGAGAAATCTCTTTAGAGTTCACCTCATTTAATTTTCTTTCAGTGTCAGCACGTGAAACTGTTTACAGTGAAAGGGAATTATGCTTCAAGATCATGAAATTAGCATGTGGTTTTCTTGAGTACCACTTCCAAATGTCATGTTTACAAGAGATATAAAAATATACAAAGTTAGAGACTAGCATTTTTCTCTGCAGACACTATTTAACTAACAACTTCCATCGCTTGATCTCACTTGCCCTCAGAAAAGGCATTTAAATGCTGCAAAAAGACAGAAATAGGAAGTCTGAAAAACTTTTGAGTTTTTAGCATTGTAATCTTTACATAGAGGTAGGGCAGAAGTAGTGGAGGAATGGTGGTAGACTGACGGGAAACCAATTATAGTTCCCCGTTTCTCAGCATTGGCTTTAATTAAAGCTGTGGGGTTGCAGCATTCTAATTTTGCTCCCTGAAGGAGGTACCTAAGCAACCTTCAACCAATTGAGAATAACTCAGCCATACTGATCAGCCTCAGGACATTGCTGGAGTTCTGCTGTACTTAGGAGGGTGTATTAGTCATAGACATTAATAAATAACCACTCTAAGTTTGGTCAGGTACTAGGAAAGTCATGTATTTCAAAAGGCCATATATTAAGTTTATTTACTGTCTTCATTATGCATGTCTAATTCAGGTGTAATTCAGCTGGACTTCCCAGCTTCTTGGTGGGGATGCATATTCTGTCTGTGTCCTGACTGCACATCAGGTTAAAGCTGAGCACAAATTACTCTTCTTAACCACCAACACAGGAAGGAAGGAGCAATAATGCCTCCAATAACCTGATACCCAAGGGACCATGGCTGTAGGCTGGAAAAAAAGCTAACCAGCTCAGCAGTTTAGACAAAATCAAAAAGGTGTAATAAGCACTGAGTTTTTAAGTCAGCTTTTCTCTGAAAAAAAGTGAGGAAACCAAAAAGTACAACTTTTTGCTTCTGTCTTTCACTGGTAATAATTGTAGAAAACACTAAGACAATATTTGAAAGTAGTTGAAAAAGAAAACTGATAGAAGTAGTTGCCAAAAAAAAAAAATCAAGAAAGTGCAGGGTTTAAGTTGAATAAAAAAAAAATCAGCATGTTTACTGATAAAATAAATCCTTTTGTTTTTCTGGATCAAGGTTTGGGGAATCTTTCCTAGTCAATTCACCCTTTGGACAACACAGCTTTTGCAAGGATTGTGTCTCAGCAAAGCCAGAAAACCACTTTCCCTAAACACCTAGTGAATGCAAAATAAACAAACAAAAAAACATTAGCACTTCTCCTTACAGCTGCAGAACAAGCATATGGAGGTGTGCACTAGAAAAAACATTTTACTTATCTACTTTGTCACATGAGTGGCATCTGTAAATTTTAGATCTCAGGACTATGGTGATTTCTAAAGTAATTCCATTTAATGAAGTTACAAAAGTGAACAATTTTGCTTGTGCTTCAAATGGAAAACACGGAGTTCAGATGGTTTATTCTGCTTCATAATGATGAATTAAACATTCCAAGGGAGGATTTGAAAAGGCTTAAATGTAATGCTTTAAAAAGCTGCATTCCCATAATGTAGATACTATGCCTCTATGTGCCTGTGTAAGTATTCTGACCTTAAAATAAAGCAGGGGCTTTTTCTACTCCTCCTCCAGATCCCACCTAGCCCATTTCTGACTGAGATGGCAATTTGTGGTCAGTCAGACAAGAGCTCTCCACAATTTTTTTTTTGTTTAAACTTGCTAGTTGTTTTATAGACTTTTTGGTTTACTAGCTCATGGGGGGGGTTTGGGTTTTTTTTGGTTTTGTTTTGTTTTTGTTTCTGTGCATTACGCCTGGAGATGCATGTTAGCTGCGACTTTCAATGATCAAACTTGACCTACCATTTAGAGAACTGCCTCAACTCATCCTCATTTCACAGCAATCAGGATTCCCTGACATCTCAGGATTTCGCAAACAGCCAGATCTCTGACAAATCAACTCGGGAACTTTATTTTTTTTTGGCTTCAAGTGTGATAAAACAGGCAGTTGCCAACCCCCAGCATAAAGTAAAAGGACAACAAAACATCAAATCAGTGACAGCAAACATTTATTGCTCACAGGTCAGAATATTTTTCCATTAGTGCAGGCAAGTGGGAAAAAAAAAAACCACAACAACCTGTAAATGGTTTTTCTTCATATTTTTTTGACGATTTAGAAAATCAATGGAGAACATGACAAATCAGACTTTCATCTTTTCTACTATGAAGTACAAATAAAGCTGATTGTGGCTGAAGCTCCACTTGTAGAGAAGGCCTGCTAGTCATTGTCACATAAAGGGTAACAGTCTGATGTGTGGCTGAAGGGGGCCCTCCCGTTGAGTCACGAGATTCAGAAAGGGCCCCCTTGCTTCCTAAACTCCTCAGAGAGGACCCTAGGTGTGGCTAGGTCCAGACTTAGTCCCAGACTTGGCCAATGGCTTGTGTCTAAAGGATTATCTATATATATATACACATATATATATGTATATGTATATATACACATATATATATGTATATATATACTCACACATAAAACTGCATATCAGAGTCCACATGTGTCTATCAGAGCCCCAAAAGACTTTCACTGAAACTGTTTTGTAAAGCTGAGACTAATAGAAAGTTTATTAAAGTGGCACGTATAAAAGTTCAGAATTGTTGTTGATAAATGCACTTACTACAACAGTACTAGTACATGACTATAATTACAATTAAAATGCCAGCAAAATATCCTGGACATTCTCACCAAAAGGGTGACAGCGCAATTGCTTATAAGAAGACATCCCTGTCTCGGGTGGTGGATAAGGAGCACAGCCCATCGACTGCCTCTTCAGGGTCTTTAATTTCATCTCCCTCCCTGTGTGTAGCTTCCTCAATACCCTTTATACCCCAATCTTAGCTGTTTCCTCCCAGGGATGACATTTAACATGATTTGGGTGGAGAGTTGAGTACTTAATACGTTTTTGTAGAAACTGTCTGTTTATCCAGCAGTCTCCAGCCAAAACAGCCATCCCTCTGCTTTAAGATTCCCTCTTTTGGCTGCTTCTCATACCAGCATTTCAGATCTTCATCTCTGTATTTGCATAACAGATAAGCAGACACCTGTGCTTCTAACCTCTTAGGTGCAATTCCCACAGTGGTGAATTTAGCTTCAGTTTCTATGCGCCTTAAGCTCACCAACTCTGTAAGGCTTGTGCAGGACAAATTCAAATTGAGGAATGGTTACAGCAGACATTGCCAACAGTGATGCGAATTTTTGAGAGATTTTTCCATCACCTCTGTTGACAGAAGTATGCCACAAGTTAGGCGAGAAAATTTTTGCAGCTGGAATTTTGTCACAGCATTGGTGAGCCATCAGACAATTGATAATACAACCTTATAAGTAACCCATATGGACTCAAAACTTCTGGAAGCAATGTTAAAATGTCTTTTCCTCTCTGATAATCAAACCGTTCCTCATTGTTCCCACAACCACCAGTATGAAAATATGTGCCCTAAGGTAGATTATTTACCCTTAGCTTTGGCTCATTTATATACTTGAGCAGGGAGTCTGAACTGCATTTTTTTAAAATGGTAATTGAAATTAAATCTCACTTTTCTTCTTCCTGCTAGTGTATTAAAGTTTTTAGTAGAAAGGAAGGTAAGGAGGCTGCACAGCCCAGTACCCTTTTTGTTCCTTGTGAGTGAAAAATGAAACTATTCACTTTTTTCTCCTGGAAAAAAACAAATATGAACAGCAGACCCATTCAAACAATTGATTATTCACTTCATAAATGTAAAGCACACAGGGCTTATCTCCAAACACATAAAAAAGTTTTTTTGTTTATTTATTTTAAAATTAAGAGTCCAAGTAGACACGGAATTGCTATCTGGAAATGCAAGCAGCTTTTTTTTTTTCCCCTCCTTTTTGGTGTACACTAAACAACAAAGAAAGATGACTTATATGTAGAAAATATTGGAATGTAATAATTAAAACATTTCCTTGATAAAAATAGATTTTACTGTCAAATTTTTGACAGCACCTAACATTAGGTTTCTAAAGGCCCATTTAAGCAAATAAATTTACACGGAAGGATTTCCAGGAGCTGTTGAGCATTCATAAAGTAATGAATTTAGGGGAAGCTGCAAGTGATGACTGCCCTTGACAATATTGACTAAGATATAGGATTTAGTAACTCCGGCTTAGTATACCTGGTCTGAACAAACACAACTTCATCTTTGTTGTAGCCATTGGCATCCACATTGAGCTCAGTATTAGAGCCTGGATAGACAGTACTCTGGGAAAATAAACATGCCAGAATCTGGCCCTTGAAAGGTCAGGCTGATGCCTTTGTCCAAGGAGAAGATGTTGTTATAAACCATATACAGAGATTTCTTTCTGCAGACATAAGTCCCCTAGCTGCCAAGACAGCTGCACACATGATCCAAAACAAAATATTTCCTTCTGTTCTCCACCTAATATGACATCTTAGCTAAAACCAAAAGTAGTACTTACAACTGGAGCTACAGCTTTGCAGAGACACTTGCAGATAAAACGTTGCAGATAGTTTCATTGTGTGAAACCAGATGAACTAAACATATTTGTGCAACTGTTCACTTTAATTTGACAGGTGTCATGTATTATATCACTGTTTAAATTTCAATTTCAATACATTTTGTCTAAGAAATTTTTTCACAGTATCGCATTTTTACAGGAGTTTTGAAGGTACTTGAACATTGTATGATCCGAATTAGCTTACTATTAACAAGCTTTTGTGGTTTTGAGTGGCTGGGTTCTGGTGGAGAAGGGGGACTGCAGGGGGGCGCTTCTGCAAGAAGCAGCTAGAAGCTCTCTGCAGGCCTGAGAGAGCAAACACTAGCTTGCTCAAGGCCACAGTTTTTTCTGACCAAGGCCGAGCCCATCAGCAATGGACACAGCGCCTCTGGGAATCACACTTAGGAGAAAAAAACCCCACTAGCAGCCGCTTTTTGCCACCAGAGATGGGAGTGAGAAGATGTAAGAAACTGTGCAGACACCAAGGTCAGTGAAGGCAGGGAGAGGAGGTGCTTCAGGCACCAGGGAGAGAGATATTCCCCTGCAGGCCATGGAGAAGACCATGGTGGAGCGTGTGTCTCCCTGCAACCCATGGAAGATGACAGGGAGATGAGATCCTACCTGCAGCCCATGGAGAGACCCTATGCTGGAGCAGGTGGAGACATATGAAGATAACTGTGACCCATGTTGAAGCAAGCTCCTGGCAGGAGCTTCAGTTCATGGAGAGGGAGGCCCATGCTGGATCACGTTTACTGGGGTGGGGGAAGGCTTGTGACTGTGTGGAGGACCAGGGTGGAGCAGTCTGAGCCCGAGAGACTTTCTGTGATTTATGTCTGCACCCCATAGGAGTGACTCATGCTGGGGCAGTCAGTGAAGAGCTGAAGCCCAGTGGGAAAGAAATCACATTGGAGAAGTTCATGGAGGGCTGTCCCCCATGCATGGGACCCCACGCCAGAACAGTAGAAGAGTGTGAGGAATGCTCCCACACACACACTATGAGAGGAAACAACTTGTGACCAAAACCTCCATTCGTATCTCTCCCTGTGACACTTGCTGGGGAGCGAAATCAAGAAGTTAAGAAGTAAGGGGTGTGTGTGTGGGGGGTGTTTTAAGATCTGGTTTTACTTCTCACTATCCTACTCTGGTTTCTCGGGGGGGTGTGTGTGTGTGTGTGTGTAATAAATTAGATGTGTTTTTCTGAATTCCATGTTGAGTTTGTTTTGCCCATGATGCTAATTGTGGAATGATCTCTTCCTGTACTTATCTCCTAAGCCTCTCAATATACATTTTCTCCCCTGTCCAGATGAAAATGGGAGTGATAGAGCAACTTTGGTGGACATCTGGCCTTCATCTGGGGTCAAAACACAACACAAGTAAAAATACTGAATAACATATCCTCATTGCAGAAAAGTTGATCTGCTCATGAACTGACATATATTCAGTCATGTGAACTTCAGTAAACAGATCACTCCTGTTCAGATGCCTCATATACTGAAATACATGGAAATAAAAATTTTTTGAGCTTGAAAGCAGTCTCCAGGAGATTTTCCAAAGAGAACTGACGTATTAGTTTAGTGACAACTTTAATACTTCCCCCATCTTTTTAATGCTTCTCATTACAAGAAAATACATAGAAGCAGGTCACTATTAAATATTGTTCCAGTGCATCGGGCTATTTGATTAAAGTCTTTTACAGCATTTCAAAGAAAATAGTAAAACTTAAAGGGGATCCTTAGAAAATGAGAACTGCTTAAAGTTTGTCCAAATGTGGCTTCCAAAGAAGCAAGAAGAGTACTTTCAATGAGTCATATTAATTACAGATGTAAGGAAGGTTTTGGTCACCAACATCAAAGAAAGAAAAATATAAAAGGAAAAGAGAAAATTGTATTTCTGAAGCAAATATATTATTTCAGAATGAGTGATTATTTCACAATTATGCTAATATTTTTGATTTAGAAAGTGCATTCGGCATCAGCTTATTGAGATATAAGCAAGTAAAAGAAGAAAAATGAAATCAATTCCAGCACAGCAAACATGAGGCAGAACAACAGCTGGCTCTAAGTAACCTTGTTCAAGACAAAAATCATCTGTTCAGAAGGAGAAATCTGAAAAAAATCTCTAACAAACAGTGTTCTGGGGAGACCTGAGAAGTAGTTCTGCTGTAGAGTATATCTAAATTGCTTTTCTTTTTCCTCTAAGCCATACATTTGCACCATATATGGAAGCTCTCAAACTACTCCAATACCACACATTCCTTCAAAGCTGTAGTAACACCTTTATTCTATTTATGTTTTCCTAGTTGTTCACAGCAGGTACCATAATGGCCAGCACTATAAGAGGTCCAGCATACTGCAGCCTTTTAACAGCCACCCCAGTCTTGCTTCATCTGGCATTGTTAGGGGAAAGGAGAAGAGAAAGACTCTAGACAGGTTGATGAGGTCTACCCCAAATTCCTGACCCATACCAAGGGCTTTCAGTGACATCGTCAAGCAATGCTCTCCTCACTATAAAGGCCCCAAAAGCTTAGAGCGTTTATCAGCAGCATCCAGGACCAAATTATATTCCTACCATGGATTCGCAAAGAAATCACTAATTTCTGAATGCAAAATGTACCCTTCAAAGTCTAGCATCAAGATCTGGCACTGATTTTGGATCAGATGAACATCAAATCTCCCCTTTATTAGGCCTCTACCGTGAAAAAGCTCATGTCAGTCCTTCTCATACACACACCTCATCCTACTCAGCTTTCATTTATTTCTCCATCATTGTTCAGCAGCAAGCAACAAAAGGGAATAAAAACTGGAGTTCTACATAGTGGTCAACATAATGCAAAACAGACGGCTTCCTCACATTTGCAGAACTGATACTTCTAACACCTTAACCATTCTTGTCACTCCTCCCCTGAATGGAAAATGTAAACACAGATTTGTTCTGGCCTGGCTCTTTCCCTCAAAGGTCAGGCAACTAAAAACAGATTCTACAGCTTTCTGCCTTTCATGCTATGAGAAAAGCTCTCAGGACTCCAGGATTAGATCCTTCAGCAGATCACTAGGAATCAGAAGCAAATATAATTTTCCCATTAGAGTGCTGATTCTGTGCTGCCACATGGAGGAGTCCTGGCTGTTATTCATAGTTTGAAAGGACATGACAGCTTGAGAGTAGTTGGTAATATGTCAATGAACCTATGCACACTCTCACTGCTGGGTGCTGATCCTAGCTTCGATGGTGGTTTGGACTTGACTAATGTAGCAAAAATAAGCTTCAGCTGCATGGATATGCCAGATGTTTTCCTACTGCCTTTTCCATAGATATCCTTAAGTTGAGAAGCTTCCTTTTTGATCATGTCCACTATGTGAGTAATGAGGACTACTGATCCTGATATTTCACTAGAGAAAATGATAAATGTCTTTGTATAAACTCAGCTTCTTAAAATATTTTGCCCTTCCATCTCAGACAAACATCTGGTGACAGTTGTCTATTCATCCATCATCTTTAGAGTAATTGACTGTGTTACTGACAGGGAAGAGACATGTACCAGTGTGAACAGAGTACCAGCAGCCTCTTCAATGCTTCAAGGCTTCTGGCATTACTTTACTGCTGTGTCCCCCAGTGTCGTGGTTTTGCGAGG
>VZTU01024487.1:0-102556 GCA_013400835.1 Zapornia atra | reverse complement strand
CTTTTTATTCGGAGCGCTGCCATTGTAAGTTGACAGTACACAAATCGCACCCGTACGTGTCTGAATTTAAGTCATATTTCATTTCTCCGCCAGTGGAAGACAGAGGAAACAGTCATTATTCCAGGCTGCTGGAAAAATCAAATGGTTTTGGATATGGCAAGAGTAAGAAATGATGTTGAGAAGTGCTAAGTTGGAGATAGAGGTGATGGAAGGCAGCTTGAAAAGAAAAAAGATGCACAAGATTCATTTATAACTTAATCAGCTTGCGGAACCTGGAAACTTGAAATATCCCTGCCATCTTTGGCTGCTTTTTTTCTCTCCATTTGTGTCTTTTCCCTCACAGTGAATAAAAGCAGTATTCATTTGAGAGATGACTATGGTTTGAAGCATTTATAATAAGTGATTTAGTGAAGCAGTAAAAAAATTATGTGGTGGTGGTGTGTTATACTGCACTTTATAAATACTCTTTGCCCCTTTTTACACAATAAACCCACATCCAAGTTAGTTGAGAGAACTTTATATCCCCAATATTTTTGTTAAATATTCCAGGCAATAGCACAAAACACAGATCTTAAAGACCGGTTACGCAGAATACATGCCGAATCTATGATCCTTGATTCAGCATCTAATGCAAAATCAAGTCCAGATTTGGTGAAGGTGGGTATAGATTTCGTTTTTCAGTGATGTCTGTTCCTCAAGCTCCTACATCTAGACAGTGCTGCATAGCTGCATCGTGTCCTGTTCTTCATGTCTTTGCTGTGGTGCATTGTGTTAGTAAAATCAGTCTGCTTTTATGGTTATGAGTCATTTCTGATGATGCATTGTGTAATACTTGATTCCAAGACTTCCCTTGTGAGCAGTTTTCCTGAGCACTCTTCTATTGCTTTTTGTTACTGTCTCCTGTGTTCTCTCTTGTCTCCTGCCCACTTTCCACTCAGCATGAACAGAGCTGCTGCCTTGTTACCCTTATGCTGTTGTTTCCCTCTGCCTTATTCCCTCATTCATTTTCAAGTTCTGTAGTACCTTCTGTTGCCTGTCTACATATTGTTAGCTCAGAACCCTGGCTACAAGCGTGGCTTGTCTATGGTTAGGACAACTACCAGACATCTCCAAGAAAAGATCAAAGAAATGAGGTGTACAAGAACATTTAGGGTTTTCTTGTGTGATGCTGAGGAGTCTTCTACATACCCAGCTACCCAGTTTGAGATTTACTCGTGTTCAGAAGGTCCTTTTGGCTCACTGCAGAACACATGTGACTGTGGGGTATTTATAAGTTGTAGGATCTAGGTGGTGCGAGCGAGGAGAGCAAGAACTGTGTTCCTTCTGATGGCTTTTCCTAAATGTTAACTCACACAGAAACTTCTGTGCTTGTAGTATAAATCTTTCATTAAAACTTGAGAGGATGTAGCAACATTGAGAGGTTTATATAACTTATTATTTCCTTTTATTTTTAAAGGCAGTTTAGTCATTCCATCTGTTCACTTCTGGTTTATTCTGGTTTTAGTAGAGCTGTGTTTTGGTCATGTTTAACGAGGGGTGGTTTTGGTGGGGGTTTTTGTGGGGGTGTTTTCCCCTGTAAAGTTGTTGATCATTCTAATGCTTTTTGATTTTAATCCCCTGACAATTTGAGCAGCACTCAAACTCCTATCCAGACAAGCATGAATGTATTGGGTTTTTTAATTTTGGGAGTTCTTTATTTTCTTATTTAGTGGAGGTCCTTGCAATGACAACAGATTATTTCTGAAACTTATTCTATGTGCTATATATATACACACACAAAGAACAAAAATAACTTTCCAAAGGTCCCCTAGGGATTTCATTCAGAAACTCCCTCCTGCA
Organism: Zapornia atra; assembly: GCA_013400835.1. Classification (NCBI taxonomy): domain Eukaryota; kingdom Metazoa; phylum Chordata; class Aves; order Gruiformes; family Rallidae; genus Zapornia; species Zapornia atra. The sequence goes on along the minus strand of VZTU01024487.1, from coordinate 100,717 downwards.
TGGTTTGGGATGGATCTTTAATGATCTTAAATAGCTTATACTGGAAAAGTTTGATGCTAGCTTTGTGTAAGGACTGATACAGAAGTGCTGCTGTGAGGAAGACAGGGCAGCTGCTTGAAACTTGGCTCTAAATGATACATTAGGTGCCATGATAGACATGGGAAAATGAAGTGGTATAAAGTAGTATTTCAAGCTTTTGCATAAGGTAGAAGTTTAATTTGTCTGTTGGACAGTTTATGTTGTACTTTATCATGCCAGAGTAGGAACATGAAAGAAGACAATGTGAAACTCTGGTATGATAAAAGAACAGCAGGTTTTTATATCTGTGAGCCTTTCCTCTATGCTTTCCTTCTCAGATTTAAAACAGTACTGGAAACAATCCCAGTAGCAGCGCTCATGTGTATGAGATTTTTTTTTTCACTTGCAAGCCAGTGTAACTGCCTTCCCACAGAAGAGGCATTGTTGAGGTTTCCTCTTTTCTTACTGCTTTATCAGAAGTATATGTATTTTTTTAAAAACCAGTCTTGTATGATAACATTTTGTTTTGTTACCTTGTCACCGTTATCAGTGCGTGCTGAGTAGCAATCCGTACTATAGTGAAATCTACAAGCAGGAAAGTGTTGAAAGAACATTTGTCAGTTTGATTACAGATTTGCCAGACTGCTCATTACATTGTTCTGAAAGTAAAATGCTAAAATTCCGGCTAAATGATAAGGCAGTCATGGTTACAAGTTAGTAAAGCATCTCATGCAGAGAAGCCTGGAAGTATCTAATATGCTCCTTTGGGCCCGCTAGCCCTTTTCCTTGGCATTGGTGGAGTTATCAGGGAAAGAAAATAGTGCACCACCTTCTCCAACGCTTTTTTTACTGTGGCCACAGAATGAACCAAGTATCACTCCACCTTTGCTAGGCCGTTTTTTCTAAGTATGCTTGCAGCAACGATCTCTAGAGCTTCCACGAGAAGAATTACTGAGATCCCTGTAGTGGTCAAAGGTGCCTGCAGCAGCAAAAGCAATGGCACTTATGTGGCTTTGATAATGTGCTTGGTTTGGTTGATGCAGAGCTATCTCAGGTGTGGATATGAAGGAAAACTTGCCAAAGCACAGCATGGAAAATTAGTGAAGCAAGAGAGCTAGGAAAGCACTGCTGTTGTATGGAAAGGAACTTTGCCCTTCAGAATTTGGTGTGCTGCTGCACCACAGACTGCATTAAGCAAGTCCTGTCAGGAAAAGATTTAATTCATTTGCTATCATCAGAAGGGAATGTGAATCTAGGATATAATATATAGAGATGGGAGTTTTCTTCTTTGGGGGCTTTTTGATGTATATCTAGCTAAATCACACATATCAAAGCATTTTTGCTTTTTTTTTTAAATTAAAAAGTGCATACAACACTATAACTTATTTCCTGAACATGCATTGCTTTTTTTTCCTCCTTCTTCTCTTTTCTTCCTCTGTTTTACGTTGGTTTTAAATCCCTCTTTGAAACACATGCTACCTTTCATTAAATTGAAGAGGAGCATGTGCAATCCTCTCCCAGTGTTTTACGGCCCTTTAAGTTATGTGACTGTGGAACTGCATGCATGAATGCTATTTTGGTGATACTTCTCTCAAAGCTTTTCATTTCTTTTAAACAGGAAAATTCGAGAGAAGAAAGCAGAGGGCTGGTTCACCAGGTCTCCAATGAAAGCAGACTGTCTGTAGCTGACTCTCTCACAGAATTTTTTGATGCACAGGAAGTCCTACTGTCTGCTAGCTCTTCAGAAAATGAGGTCTGAGCATTAAGACTGACATAATTCTGAAGTAGTTTCTTATCTGCTACTGATGTGCAGACTTTCTGAGCACTAACTGCACATCAGATGACTGCCAGAAAACGAAATTCTTCCAGACATTTAGAAATTAATATGCTGCATGTTTTTATTTGTTGTCATTGTATCTTCACGATAAAATACAATTGTTATGGAGAAGTCTTGTATGCACATTGAGGCAAATGGCAATTAGCTAGCTAGTCTGAAGATATTCTGTATATTGTATGGTCTGCCTTGAGACCAGGTGCTTAAGAAGCTGTATCATGGAAATACATATTCATACCTGTCTTTGTGGTACCTGTATGTACCTTGGGGTTGGTGTCATGCATATTGAAACACAATAGCTCATTTTGCCACGGACTCCATAAAACCTTGCCTTTTGCTATGAGGAGCCTTCTTAGCTGTGGGGCCAAGATGAAGCATATATCCATTAAAAGAATAGCTAAATTTTCAATGATGATGATCTCTCCCAAACTTGAACTGTGTCATCTTAGGACTTCCTAGTACTTTCCCATAGTACTGAAACACAGTTTAAACAGTCCAAACCTATTAAAATAATAATTGCAGCTGAAAATAAGTTTTTGTGTGCAAATGGGGTATTTTAATGAGTGATGTATCTTGGTTATTTTCCCACCCTACATTCAGGTATCAGATGATGACTCGTATGTAAGTGATATCAGTGATAATGTTTCAGAAGATAACCTAAGTAATGACATAGAGAATGAAAGACAAACTTTAGGTAAGTTTGGTGTTTTATTATACCATGTCTTGAATTTTGTTTATTTTTTTTTCTTCTCTTACTAGAAATAATGTGATATTGCAGGTTTTGAGATGTGACCAGCCTGTGTTTTCTTTCTCTTACAACTTCAAGTTGGTTTTGAAAAATGTATTCTGGCTAATCTGATTAGCAGGGCCTGGACACTGTTGATTAAGCAGATGGTGGCTCTTTATCAGCAGAGAAACAGCTATTTTCTTGCCCTCTTTAGTGCAACTCCCACTTCTTTTCAATTCCTTTCATGGCCACAGGATTTTTCAAAGTAGCAAAGCCTGGCTGCTTCTTTCAACAAGTAATTTTCTTCTTGTCAGTCTGTGATTTAACAACCCCATTCACAGTTCTGTTGTTTTTAGTGTAACTCAGTGTTTAGAGGAACATGAGAATAATTACACGCTGGCAAGGCTGGTGTATGACCATAAGGATTTCTTTTTTGCATGTTTTAATCATGATAATCTTGTTAGTACATATGCTTATTTAACTGTCTTGCTAATTAGAGATAGAATTAAAGAAAGAGGGAGAAGAATTTGTCATAACAGACTAATTGGCTTTGTGCCTTCAACTCCTTTCAGCTAACCACAACGTTCTTACCACGCGATCAATATATTTTTATCTTCAGAAATGCTGAACGGTGGTTTCTTGCTAGCAGCTGCTTCCTGATTGTTTCCAGGGACCAGTGGATCCCTGTGAACTTGGGTCGTTTTAAGTGCCTGGAGATCTGTTGTATTCTGTAACTATTTTTAAAAAAAAAAGATTTTTGTTTGTGAAAGATAGGAAAGAATGCAGATAGGTTTGGTTTTTGGGTTTTTTTCCTCATTATCTGAACCTTAGAAAACTGTACTAATGTGGCTGTTCAACATCATGTAAAAGAGACTATTACTGAAGCTCTTTGGTATTAGCAGCACCTCCACATGCTTCTGGTACCTGCTATTTCTGTGCTTTGGGCAGCCTGCCACTCCCATTAATAGCAAGCGGGATGTCTTTTTCTCACAGGGCTGAACCATAAATTGTGGGATTATGATAAAATCCTCTGGCTGCTGTAATGTAGAAGGTCAGACCAGATGATGATAATTGTCCACTCTGGCCTCAGAAGTCACTGACTGTAGCTGTAGGTCAGATGTTACAGTCTCCTTCAGCATTGCTGCTTGCCATTTGTTGTAGCTCCTGCAAATGAGAACAGTACGGGCTTTTCTTTTTGTCGAGGGTGAGCAAACTTCACTCTATACAAAATTTGGTATCTGAATATTTTAGTTGTTTCTCTACTCTATTTTGTTGCTAGTTTATCCCAATTAATGGGCTGGTCCAGATACGTAGTTCAGTCAATTAGTATTCCACTTTCACTCAGAAGCTGTCAAAAGACATAGTCAAATCAAGACCTCTTTGAAAGAGGATAAATTTTTAGCATTTTCATTTTACCTCAGGACTAATGGATCTCTGGAGAGGAATCCAAGGGGGCATCCTTCTTTTTGGCCTCTTCTGGTATTAAACAAGTTATTCCAAGAGGGAAGTATAGGAGCCAACTTCTTAACTCTTAACAGCATAATTGTTCCAGGTAGAATTTTTGATTCATAGTGCCCGTGCCATTTTATGCAAAATGAAAGAGAGAGGCTCTAGACTGCAAATAGTTCACCTACCCTTGTTACAGTAAGAAGTCATCATATGAGATATTAGGACCTTAAATTTGAGGGTGGTGGGAAAGATGGAAACTTCTTCCTCTAAACTTCGAGGCTGCTGATTACACTTGAAAACCTCTATCCAAGGCACAGGCCGGCACACATGGCACTGATGGAGAAGTTAGGCCTTGTGGTTATCTGTATTTTGTCACTGTTAGAGGCACTGCTGGTATCATGGTTATGTCAGTGAAGCAGCAGAGGAAATACTGGTTGAAATTGTGCGCTTAAGGGCAGTAATTCTTTGGGCATGTGCAGCCCAGGAAAGTTGTGCTGCTCAGTGCTGGTTTAATTTCTTCAAGACAAAGGTTTGTGAGGAAAGTCCGGTGAGGACAGGAGCTGACAGAGTTGGGCTGCGCACCTGAGTGTCTCCAACTGATTCCCGGGCAAGAGCTTCCTACATGCTTTTAAGGACGTGTAAAGATAAAGGATGTTCTTGTAGTGGCAACTGTATTCTCTTTGAAAGAAGATGGATGTACACTTAAGCAATGTCATCACTTCAGACTAGCGTCTGTTGTAGAAGCTTGTAGCTCTATTTTGGTTATGCCACAAATCATTTCATGACACACTTAGAACTATTTATCCTGTTCCAATTGCTGTGTCATAGCAACACAAACCTCAGATATTCATGTCAAGGACTCTTGACATCATTTTGGGGTTTGGGTTTGTTTTTTTTTATCTTCAGCAAACCCATAGCTCTCAGTTGCTTCATCTTTTCCACCTTTAAAACAGGCCCTTTTTCTACCAGCATATGGGAGTGTCTAAAACTTAACACTACTAATTTTTTTAAAAAACTAAGCATTCTGGAGAGCACTGCGGAAAAGCCTGCATGCAAATCTGTAGTGCAGTAAATTTCCCTGGTAGGAGTATTCAAAGAAGTAGGAAAAGATAGGTAGGAGGAGTTGCTATGCTTGGATCTGTAAGTTACGCCTTGCCTTCTGAGAAGTGTCAGTTTAATTGAAGCTTTGTCAAGGAGGGAGGTTGTATGTCATTTAAACAGATCAGAATCCATCTCTGGTACAAATAAAATAGCTATAATATTTGTTCTTTTATATTCAGTTTAAAGCCTGAACCTTTCTTACAGCCTTTAAGGGGAAGGAAGGTCAATTTTTGTGCATCTCTTGTACTTGGCAGTTGACAACATACAGAAATTAAAATCTTGTTCTTAATTTTATCACTTCTATAGCAGGCTATCTTCAAACCACAAGTGAAATACTTGAATGAATTGCGAGGGTGGAAGGAAGTTTTGACAGCAAAAAGATGGTTGCATTTTAATGTATGTTTGCAAAGGGGCTGGAACTAAGCAAACAGTGAATTGACTTGCTCTGACACCTCCTTCCTTTACAGATTGTATTTCTGAAAGTGGAATTGGATGCAATTCTAAACGGAGAACATGCTTGCCAGCTCCATGTCCTAATACAAGTAACATCAGCCTATGGAATATCCTGAGAAATAACATAGGAAAGGATCTCTCCAAGGTGGCCATGCCTGTGGAATTAAACGAGCCACTTAACACCCTTCAGCGTCTCTGCGAGGAGCTGGAGTACAGTCAGCTACTAGATAAAGCAGCGCACACGGCTAACCCGTTTGAACGGATGGTAAATACGCTATTCCAAGTACTGACTAACGTTCAATACAAAAACAATCTGCAGAAGAAATGAAGATGTTCTGTTCCATTTTTCCAAGCTGAGAGGCAGATTTTCCAAATGTGTCTCCAGAGATACTTACATGCTCGCTATTTTCGACTCTTCTGCATGATTTTTGCTGCTTTGTCAGGAAGTCTTCTCAAGTACCTTGATGTCCTGCAAGTTTAAATATCATAGTACCTTAGTTACGTTTTGCAGCTCTTAGTGAGATTAAGAAATTACAGCAAAAAAGGAGGGGGCAAGGGGTTGAACTAATATACTTCTCAAGTGCAAACTTTACAGTGTGTCTCTTTTTTAAGGGTGTCTAATCTGGCAACACATTTGTGCATAGAGGACGCTGGATCTTCCAGCCCTACGCTACCGTATTATACTAACTACATGAACTCCGTTTATTTTATTAACTGGTTTTGTGAAGGCTTGGCTTGGATCCATAATGTTCAGGATCTCGAAACCAGGCAATATGAATGTATGTGGTACAGTGGTGTCATCTTCTGCCAGTACAGAACCCTGAGTTCAGCATTTGGCAAAAGGACAAGAGTAAAAAGCTTTTTGGTTGTTCTGCTTCCAGGTGCACAAGAGCCACTTAATATTTAAGCCCATAAGTAAACGACTGAAACTCTCTAAATTCTCTTAAACGGAAGCTGTGGGTTGTCATAGAATCATAAAATCATAGAATTCTTTGTATTGGAAGGGACCTCAAAGATCATCTAGTTCTAACCACCGGCCATGGGCAGAGACACCTCTCCCTAGACTAGGTTGCCCAAAGCCCCATCCAACCTGGCCTTAAATGCCTTTAGGGAGGGAGCTTCCACAGCCTCTCTGGGTGTCCTGTTCCAGTGTTTTAAGTGACCCTTAAACTAAATTAAGCCTTTGCAACTCAGTATGTGTTATCTTAAAATGAAGTTATTAATGTAAATAGTCATGTTGTAAGTACCATTTTAAAAGTCTCTTGCTCCATCCTGACACCGCAAGGGTTACAATTTAGTGTCTGTTCTCACCTCCTGTGTGGCTATTAACTGGGGTTTTAGGTGTGTAGCTTCTTTTGTTCTCTTGAGAACATATGTTGAAAGGAAAAGGAAATGGTAGTTGCTCATAAGGGAGTGAAAAGAAGTCTTTTCCCTTCTTCCCACACCCAGGCATCTGGAAATTACCTCGGAATGGAGTATTCTTTGCCTGAAGGAAAATTAATGCTAGCTGTAGCATAGTAATTGTAATAGTTCATAAAAGAGCCGTTCTGAAGTGGATTCAGTTTCTGAAATTGTGTAAGGAGACCATCTATGCTCTCAAAAGATGAGGGAAAGGGAGGAAAAAATAATACAATAAAGAGACAAATTAAAGAATCACAAATTCTAATTCCTTAGGTTTAGGAGTAATTATGCTTGAGCTGGCTGCATAACTTCGGGTTCGTTACCTGTGTCTCAATCATAATTGAGAACATTTTTATGATTAGGTAATAGCACACAGTAGATAGTAGTCAATTCGATTCAAACTGCATTAGAAATGGCAAACTTGGTGAAAATACAGCACAGGAAGTATTGGATATTTTTAGGAACAGGAAGTTGGTAGATCCATAGAATCACAGACCATAACTATAAAAGCCAGTTAGAATCCCAAATCTAACAGTGATTTCTAAGGTCACTGCTTTGAACTGTGTTGCAGAATACTAAGTGGTTTCAAAAGCTTTCAGAAATGTTGTTTACAGTTGATGAAAATTGCAGTGTTTGACCCCAATAACTCCATTCCTGGACCACTGAATAACTCTGAAAATAGAGTAATTGCCTAGTGCATGAGCTAGTGCTTGGATTGCAGGAGGCATGCGTGCTTGTAGTCTGCAAATGATGAAGAAACACCGTTGGGATCAGGATAAAACCTTTTCTTGGTCTTTTTCCTTCTGTTAAATCAGAATGTGTAGCACAAATGGTGTGAGGCTGTGGTAAGCTAATGAACTGAAATTCCACATGTTACTCCTAGGTGTATATAGCTGCATTTGCAGTCTCTGCGTACGCATCCAGTTACTACCGAGCTGGAAGTAAACCATTTAATCCTGTGCTTGGAGAAACCTATGAATGTATTCGTGAAGATAAGGGCTTCCAGTTCTTTGCGGAACAGGTACTGTACGCTGCACCCCTTGGATTTGCTGCCTGATGCACTGCTTAACTCCAAAATCCAGCATGGCTGGAAGCTGCTGGAATTAAGCAACGTGCAAAACTGCTTTGCGTAGCCTGGGCCCAGCAGCAAAACTCAGGAGACTCTGCAGAATTATAAATGAGGGAAATTGGGTTTTGAGGAAAGTCTGCTAACTCTGGGATGGAACATGACAACCAACAGCTGACGCTCAAGAAGCAAAGGCTGGCAGGCTGCCTGCTCCAGCAACCAGATAACTTGGTTAAGTGGAGCGCGATTCCCCATGCTGAAATCCGAGCGTGACTGCAACAGGCATTCACATTCTTGTCACTTGCTTTTGTGTGCAGTCGTTACAAATACTGTATCTTCAGCTGTTTAGTGCCTTCCTTCGTAACAAATATTTCCCCTGTGCGAGTCAATCAGCCATTAGTATTTTCTGTGGCACTGTGAATATTTCTGCTTTCTGCCCAAATATTTCATGGGCTAAGCTTTTTGAATCAGGTACCACAGCTCAGTAAGTGAAAGATATATATACCGTGCATCAAAGTCTGAGTGCTTATGAAAATAATTCCCCAATGGGAGAATAATTAACTATGGGTGAAAAGTACTAAATTCAAACCATCCAAGTTACCAAAATTGCTAAGCTTGAGACACATGCTAAAAAGAGATAAAGCTTAAAAAATCTGGTACCTAGCATAGTAAGAATGATTGAAAGCTATCTCATTCTGTTGAGAAATAACAAAGTTATGTAAGGATCAGTAGGCAAGGGTGTGCAGCACAGAAATTTGATGAGAGAAAGCCTTCGAAGGGGCTTCCTTTAGGAAATAAAAAGTGCTTTTGACCATCTCTGAAGATAATGTTACGAGGATACACCTCTGAATTTTCTGCATTATGGTTTAGAACTGACAAAGTGTAGGGCTATGTTATCTTGCCTTAGTTTTGGCAAATGTCACAGGCAAGCGTAAAAATAAGGATGGGGAGGGAGGAACAAAACCATCAAGGCAAGATTCAAGTTTATAGTTCAAGTAATGTATCTGGTTCTTCACTCTGTTACTTCAGTTCCAAGATGATGTGCATAGAGCACTGCAGAGGTAAATACAGGTTGATACTGAGCTTAATGTTAGAGTGAATTAAAGGAAGGGATTTTTGCCTGATTAATGTGATAATATGATATATGTGGAAGATATATGATAATATGAATAATATGATAATATGTGGAAGACTGAAATATAAGTTAAGGTCGTAAGATGACAGAAGTTGCTTACCTTTTGGTAGAGCATTTGGAAGTCTCTTCAACAAAATGGTTTCTTTTTGAGTTCACCAACAACGTTAAAGTGCAAAATACTATCAGACATTAAGCTGGTACTACAGAAATCCTATTTCTCCAGTAACTTCATACACATTGTATCCCTAGAAATTCATTTTCACCTAGCAGTAGGGTTATTTTTTTAACCCACTGGAGCAAACAGTACAGCCAGCAGCACAGTTACAGCTGACCACTGCAGAGCACTGCAGAGGTAAATACAGGTTGATACTGAGCTTAATGTTAGAGTGAATTAAAGGAAGGGATTTTTGCCTGAATATTGGATAAATACTTAGAAAAAGTAGTACATGATAATAATAGCCCTAATACATGATGGGGCTTGGGTTGTTAATGACTGTTGCCCCTAATACATGCAATAAGTTACATAAGTTGATAGAGGGGTAAAGTTAACTGTAATAGTATGGGGTTGAGGAGTATTAGGAAGGGAGGGCAGTGTAGGAGGAAAATTTCATGCAGTTTGCAAGCATTAAATATTTATCTTTGCATCAGGAGCTGTTGCTTACTGCTTGTTTGTGCAGGCATTTTGATGCTTACTCTAGATGACTTGCTAGTGCAGATAACATGGAAATGCACCAATGTAGAAAATACCAGAGATTCTGTTCTATTACTAGAGTGAGTTTAGAATAGCTCCACTTAGCTCCCTGACCTTACTCTGGAATTATAACAGTTTAAGTGAGACCTAAGTTTAACCCATGAATTATAGTGACATCTGGGGTTAATCTGGGTGCAGTGTGTGAGAGTGTGTTGCTCTTGGTAGATTAGGGCATAGCTGTGACTAATTAGCACTCTTCTGTTTTAAAACCAAGTCAAGGATGTTCAGTAAATAACTGCAGAAAAAATGGTTGGTAAGATTTGCACAGTGACTAACCAAGAAGGAAGTAAAACTGCATGTGAGCCATGTAGGTGGTTAAGAAATTAAATTCATAGTGGGAAGTAGCAATTTGACTCGAAAATAAAGTTGTCTGTGGAAAGAACAGTAGGCATTACACATCAAAGAGTTGGTCCTGGTCAGTTGTTAATAGTGTTCACCCAGAGGGGAGAATTTACAGCCAGCCAAGGAGGAGTGGCTGCTTTCACTTTGTAAAGTTATTGTATTATTTACTATTCCCTTCTGATAGTCTGCACTGTGTGGGGTTTTTTTTATTTATTCATAGTCCTTACTTTGCTATTTTGGTAGCTGCCCCAACTCATGTATGTGCTGTTGCCCACAGCTGATAAACTGCAGTGTGCCTGGTTAGAGCTTCTTTAATTATTTTTGTCTCTGCATCTAAAATGCAGCTTCAGTTAATGTATTAAGGGGGCTCCAAAGTTAGATGTAGTTATCACATTAGAGACAGTGTATAAAATACCTAGTTATATCTTCACTCAATGGACACAATTCGCAGACCTTCTGAACGTAGTGCTTCCCGTTTCTGTCAGGGCTTCTGTCTCAGCACCTTATAAATCTCACTGACTCCCCCTCCAGGACACAACTGCAAAGGGAAAGTAAATGTTCAGTTTGTAAGTGCCAGGTATGAATGTGAAAGGAAGCGGGGGGGGTGGGGGGGGCGCGGGGGAAATCAAAATCAAAGTTTACATTCAAGNTTTTTTTTCCCCCCCCTCTTTTCATGTCTTGCTATCAGGTCAGTCACCATCCACCTATTTCTGCATGCCATGCTGAGTCAGTGAATTTTGCATTTTGGCAAGGTAACTCTTCAGTCTATCATTTCCTTTACAGTGTTTATATCATTTCATTGGTTGTTTAACATGACATATCCAGAAATTGGGAAAAAGAAATCCCCTTCTTAAATTGTATTAGAATGGCATTAAGAAATGCTAGCCTATACTTACTTGCATGCTTCTTACTTGGATGTTCTGCCATTATAAAAATGTTCAAGGGTTTTTTTAATAACTTTGATTATTATTTTTGTGTAAAAACTTCAGCGTTTCTTTAAAATGAGGTTTGTTTTTGAGTGTGTGTTCTTTAGTAAAGAAGAGTTGCACATCAAGCTCTTTAAAATAAACAAGCTAAAACACAGCTTGAAAAACAAGAAGTTAAACCCTGAGCCTTGGCAGATCTTGTAAACCTGTTCTGAAAAAAAAATTCCCCAAATGAACGTACCAGCAAGGATAAATATATTTACTGTGTCTTGCTCTGCTGGCATTATTACAGTATGTAAAATTTCATGCTATCTGGTTACTAACTCTTTTTTTAAACACAAAAAAACTCTTTTGGAGCTTTGTTTGCTGTGTGATGCTGCTGAAGTCAGCTGGTCACAGTGCTCCTGCAGTTAAATATTTGTGGAATGAACAGAGAACATAACTGTGCCTTTTAACTCAGTTAAAGTCCTTCACCCAGAAGTTTGTCAATTCGCAGTGTAGCCATATTATAACCTTTAATTCTGTTATGATTGACTCTTGACTTGATTATAGTTATTACAGATGGAGCCATACTGAGCAGAAATTGGAACTCTGTCATTCGTCTGGGTGATATTCAATATAATGCATTATGCAATATAACATTTCACTTCGTAAACAACTACAGGGACAGGAGTAATGTTGTTCTTGGCCAAAAAGCAGAGGTGACCAAAACTGTATTTAGTAATTGAATACTTTATAACTAAGACTAGATGGCAGCCTGTCTTGATGAAAACTGATGAGACTGATTAGTTTAACAGATCTTGACAATGCTTATCATTCAAACACTTGAAATGAGAGAACACAGCTCTTCTGCAAAGATGGGAGCTTAGACTCTGATCAGTGAGAGAGTTTTGGTCTCGATGAGCACAGGAGATGCAGGGTACTGCAGCATTAGGGGGTTTGTTTCTGGCTAGCTGAGCTTTACAGGAGATCTAAATCATTATTTTTTTCCAATGCAAAGGCAATTTTTAAATACCTTTTGTTATGGGACCCTTGTTTATGGGGTTATATTAAGTTATGTGGGAAGATTAACATCAAGTGAATCATAAAGACAGCTTATCAATGAGGTAACTTCTGTGTGCAAAGGTCTTTTCACTTTACTGTATTATTTCCACAACTGAAAAGGAAGGGAGCATCCTCAGCAAAATTGCCACAGTAGTGCTGTTGCCCCACCAGACACTGACCTTAGTTCTTCTGTTTCAACATCAAGAAGTCTCCTGGTAACCTCTAGTGAGGCAGAAGACTGGGTTCTGCCAGAGACAGTATTTTGGAAATCATTGTCCCTGACTTATGAAGCTGAGACTGATTTTTGTAAAGAGTGTGGACCCATGAAGAATGGAAACGCAGACTAGAAGGCTGCAGCTATTACAGCATCTGTGCCTGAATTACTCCGAGCGCAGCTTTGAAATTAATACTTGGCTTTTCCGAGCTGTCCTAACATTTTTGCATGATCAGGTTACATGCTGGTTCCCAAGATGTTCCCCATGTCTCTGTGGGACAACTGTGCCATTTGGGAACACAGTCTGATAATACATTTAACTGTTAGACTCAGCAGGATGTGCCTTTGCCCTTCCTTCTGCAGTAGGATGGAAGAGCTGGTACAGAATTCACCTTAACACCATCATAGTCAAGGTAGTTTTGGATCTCTTACTGTGCAGTACAGGGATCAAAACGCTGTCACTAAAGACACTGGCCTGATATCAAGCTTCAACATTTAAAAAAATAAGTTGTCCTTGCACTGATAATAAAAAGGTATTTTTTTCCATGAAGAATTCTTCCCTGTGTCCCATTCCAGCCTTTGCAATGGCAGGCAACTTGGTGTAGCTGAGTCCTATCACTTAAACATACGTACTGAGGAGATATGTCATCTCCTAACTACAGTTTGAGCACCTCAGCCAGTATAACAACTTCCCCCCCCGCTATTACATAGGAAACATTGTTTTGGATTTCCTTGTGCTAGTGCTAGCACCTTTTTCAGATGAGAAATGATTTTTCTGCTCTTTCAGATTAAGCAGGAAATGGAGTTCCTAGTGTCTAATACAGCAAGGATGCTATTCCTCTGAGCTCTGAAGTTACTATGAAAGTTACAGTGTGGTTATGTAGCCTAATTTAACTCTATAACCCTTCTGCTGTGCTTCTCTGTCCATGTTTCTTTTTCTTCCAGGTGTTTTTACTCAATAGATTTGGTTTAAACTTGCATTGAGACATCTCATCTCTTTTTTGAGAGATGACGTGAGACTGGCACACGTCTTTGTGATTCATACAAGATTTTAAAAGACCAGCTAAACTCAGAGGAAGTTGGACTAAAGCCCTCTACAATTTTGTGCTTTTTGAAACATTCTCTTGCTGCTTTATTGTGGATGTTCTTAGTTGCTGTATTTTTGTATTTAAAATTCTGCTTTGGTTTTGGAAATGCCTGCGTTCCTTCACCAGCAAGTCAATTGCAGAGAAATGTCTACTGTCTGTAGCATATTCAAATTCCTCTCTTTTGATAAAGTCTTTGGGAGGACTTTAAAACTTCTGTTACTGTGTATAACTGTGTATACTGTGTATAACTGTTCTGTTAAATAACCAATAATATAATGAAAATTAAAAAACCCCAACAAACCCCAAACCACGTTTGAAGATCCACAGCATTCTTGGAACACTTTAATTGTGCTGCACTTTCTAATTTTTATTTCTCAAATTAAGTAGAACCCAGAAATAGATTGATTCACCCCTGCTTATGACTAAACCTGTCTCTTCTTTTTCTTTTTCCCCCTCTTCCTGTTTCAGATGTAAGATGGAAGAACAAATTCTGGGGAAAGTCCATGGAAATTGTTCCAGTTGGTACAACACATGTAACTCTTCCAGCGTAAGTGCCGCAGCCATACATTGCTGTTCACACACACAGGCATGCTCATGCACACTGGAGCCACGATTATCTAGACGAGAACAAGCTGTGCTGTGCCATATTAGACCTTTGGAAGAATTGGTGATTATGATTTATTTTAAGGGATGGGGGAGAAAAAACCCACCAAATGAAAAACAGAAGCATAAAACAGAATTACTAACTCTTCTAAAGGTTATAAAATCAAAAGGGGAAATAAAAAACATCACTCCTGTGTGTCTTGAAAAAAGCAGAGGTGGTATTTTTGTACTTGAGTTGAATTTCAAGCTTCGTGCATTTTAAACTCTGAGGGAAAAACTGCATGGTAGAGGAAGCTATGAATTGTCTTGCTCGAATGTGGCTTTGGGGGAGGGGGCATTGTTACCATCTTGTGTACCTTTATTTGTACGGACCCAAACACCCACAGGGTCCTGATCTGTAAGTGAGGCCAACAGCCATCAGCACTGCACAATTATTGTAAGTAATAAACAGCACAAGTTGCATATCTGGTGTTTATTACCCAAGGAAGTAAGCAGCAACTGTAGCGAAGTGTTGAGTACAGTTTAATTTAAAAGATTAAATAACAAAAATCTGCAGTGTTCTTATGCTGTCTTGTCAGAGTGCCCATTATAGATCAACAATTAAAATCCCATAAATTTGGCCTATATCCATCATGTTTGCAGCAGCAGAGGTCTGAAGGTTATGTAGTGTTCCGATTAAATCCGCTTTCCAAAGAGAGCCTAAGAATTTAATCTGCTATCTGAAAAACAAAAATGAAAAATCACCCAAGAACCTAGCACTCATCAGACTAAGCAAGTACGCCTGCCTTTTTCTTTTAAGTGGGTAATATTGTGGTTTAGTAGGATAGTATCCAAAAAGTAATGGATTAAACACGTTGTGTTCATAGGGGGTAACCTACGCTGTGGAGTGAAAGGTCTTTATGATGCAAATGTGGGCTCACAGACCATGTGCTGGTTTGTATCCATACATATCTGATACAGAATTGGGCACAAAGGAGTACTGAGGCTATAGACAAAAGTGAAGTGTTAGTATTAAAGTTATTTTTGGACTACAGTATTTTTAGCCTAAGTGGTAGAGCATGTGACCTGCAGGTAGGGGCAGGAAAACAAGTTACTGTGGGGTAAATCGGCCTTGTATGTGCTAGTCTAAAAACTGTCCTTGTCTGTGCTCTCACAAAGCAAGTGTTTAAGGGGAGGTAAGGGAACTTTCTAATATCCTCATGGGATGGGTGCAATACAGTTGCAATCAGGAAGGTGGTGCTATGCAAGTTTACCTTGCCAGTAGCAACTTGGCTATCAATCACCAGAACAAGCTGTAGAGTATCTTACCTCTTCATGAGGCTTTCCTTTCCGTGAGGTTTTATGAAGCTGTTTTAGAAGAGCATCTGCTTTTTAATGAAAAGTATAATGTCATGTTACTTACGGGTATTTTTTTATCTCTCCCTGTCTGCTGTCTTCCAGTGTGCAACTGCATCTTGTATTACCTGGTCAGAACTTGTAGTCTTGCCTAAAACATGCACACAGGCTCAGCCTTGAGCACTTGAGCCGAGCTTATTCCACTCAAGTCTTCTGATGGCTCCTTTGGCCCATGTCCTTATTTTTTTAATAGTCACAGTGTTAGAAGCTGTGTACTAGGTATTTCATCCAGTAGAAGATGTTAGAATTATTCCTTCAGAAAGCTTAGAACTGTTAAAGAGGGACAAGTAAATTGACAGAAAAGTGAATTCAAGACCAAAGTTTATTTCAGAAGTGGAAAGGGTTTTCTGGGAAACAGAACTGTTGTTACAGGATTTGTTTTTGAGAAAATGTGGGACAAGATGATGAAGCATTCCAGGAAAAAAAAATAGATTATGGGGTTTTTCTGGTCAAGTTCTCTTTGCAAATTCCCCAACCCCCCTAAGCTCATTTGAACGTGGCATGGGATTTTTCTTGTGTGTTGTTTTTTTCTTCTTAAAGTTTTAAAGACCATTTTGCATGGAACAAGGTGACATCTTGCATCCATAACATCTTAAGTGGGCAAAGATGGATTGAACACTACGGAGAGATCATCATCAAAAATCTTAACGATGACACTTGTCACTGCAAGCTAACTTTCATAAAGGTAACCACAGCAATGTTGGCAGTGCCTCTTCCAGCAAACACAGCAGCGAGCGGATGGTCTCTGCTGAAGCACAAGTGCTTACAAGCTGTATTTTCCTATAGTTCTGCTCTAATTACATGTGATCTTTGAGAAACATAGCTCTGAAGGAACTGCTGCTCACTAGGTAGAGCCAGACAAAGGGACTGAACAGCTTTCTTGGGTCATTCCACTGAGATGCAGAAAAGTCTGGGGAAAGAAGAGGAAGAAATATGATGAAAAAACTACTGTGTGTTTGGCGAGAGAGGTAGGCACAAGGTGTCTATTGACAGTGGTTTTCCATGTGCCTCCTCCTAACCCATCAGCATGTGCTGTGGTCGCATTCATACAGCAACCTTAGAAGCTTGTGTGGGGTGCTTTAACCTTGTGCTCTTTCTAGCCCTTCTCACCTTAAGTGAGAGGTGGTGGTGTTACTCAAAAATTCAGTAGAAGGCATCAAGACATGGCTTCCTCAGGAAATACCCCTATAACTGAAATTTAAAAACAGTTTTTGGCAATGGATGATTTCTTCCTAGTAAAAGAAAATCAGTGAAAACCTAAAGCCATCCCAGAATTTCTAACCTGAGAAATACTTTTGCAAAAAGCATGCTAAGAGACTTACCTTAGCCTGCATTTTCTATATTTAATTGCTGAAGAAGGGCTGTGATTTACATGGAAACAGAACATACAGATATAAGCTAAGTACTTTGGCATAACTCTGCAGCATGGCATGCTCAGTAGCAGAAGGAAAGTTTCATTTTCTTGCTACTTTTCCTGAGTACTTTGTTCTTTTTAAGAAGCATTAGGCTATTTTTTTCTCCAAATACTTATTTGAATATACTGTAAAGTATTGGCAGAGTTGCAGAGGATGTTAAGAGTTCAAATTTTCAAGCTGGAAAGCCTGCAAATCTTATGTCTTTGATACTATAAATTGTTTATAGCAGAGCTTAACTGTATTGGTTCCTATCTTCTGCTTTGTACATTTGGGAAAAATGTTGATAATCAAGTCAGGAGTCAGTGTAACCTGTCATTGGGCAAAATTCAAGGTCAGCTGTGCTTTACCTAGTACTGCCCCTAAAAAAACCACAAACGAAGTAAATGCAATTTTCAGCATTAGTATTTTAATAATCTGATTGCTAGTACTAACAGAAGCTGTTTGCATTTGGTATTCTAATGCACACCTCAGTGAATAGCTTTCATGTCAGAAAGCTGCTCTGCAGCAAGGTGTGGCTGACGTGGCAAAAACACTCACACCTGATCTCTAAAGGACTTTTTTCTCCTTGCTCCTCCTAACCCTAGGCAAAATACTGGAATCCAAATGCACATGAGATTGAAGGCAGCGTCATGGATAAAGCTGGGAAAGTTGTGCACCGGCTCTTTGGGAAGTGGCATGACAGTTTATACTGTGGGACAACTTCATCTTCAAACTGCGTATGGAGAGCAAGTTAGTGATCAGAATGGCAAACAGAACAGAACTTAAGATCTGCTTGAGAATAAGCTTGCTACTTTCATCTCTACTAGGCCTCACCTTGCTGTTTCTATGTGGAATATTAGATTTTTGACAAGCATTTAACTTAAATAATATGGAGAACTTAATTCCACAGCTTCCTGCATTGTCTCCATTCTCTCTCATTTTCATACTTGGGCTGGAAGTGGGTCTTGAGGACTCTAAAAAGAGGAAAAGGGGGAAAAAAAAAAAGGAACTAAGCTACCCACTATTTTTGTAGAGAGGTGTGGTGTATTTTATGTATTAAACATGAGAGGATAGCTCACAAAGCTCAGTTCTGTAATGACAACCCTAGCTGAGCTTCTCCACAAACTTGGGTTTTGTCTACTGTAGTTTGAAAAAACACTATGATAATAGCATGGCCTTTATCACAGTTGTGCTGTGATTCAGTTGAGGGAGCAGAATTGTGTTTTGTTACAGTGCAGTTATGAAGGGGGATGTTCTCCTTTGTCACACTACTTAAAAACCTTCTGTTCTCCCAGAACTGAGACCATGGTTGAAAGATTGAACAAATGACTTTAGGGGGAAAATTCTGAGCTCCCTTAATATAAAAGCTTTTAATTGGAATTCTGAATGTACTCTTTTTCTGTAGATCCGATGCCTAAAGATTACGAACAGTGGTATGGATTTACTCAGTTTGCACTGGAGTTAAATGAACTGGATCTGCAAACTAGGTCACTACTCCCATCCACTGACACACGTTTTAGGCCGGACCAAAGGTAAGAAGTTTTCCCTCTCAAATACCTTCCTCAAATATTTTTTTAATCTTCTGTATGCTCCCTTTACCCTAAGATCCAGACTATCTTGTATAATTCCATCACTATATTATGGTGTATCTGAAATAGACCTTCTCATCACTTATCAGTTGACAGTCTAGTCATTATGGACCAGTGTTTCTTAACATTGATTTTTGGATGCTTACGTTTTGGAATAACTGCCTTTCCAAAGATGTTAATGCTTCAGTAGTTCAGCTACTAGATGTTGAGCTCACTTGTGTTTGAAGAGCCAGAAACTGAGACACTTGAAGTATCTTTCTGTGGTGGAATTTCTACTGTTGCTGACTTCCAAGGAAAAGAATATAATGATGAGACTGAGCTTGTTATGAGAGTTACTTTTCCTTAAGTGCTTTTTGATAGTGCAGTTGTCTGCAGATGTAGCTGTTTACCTTTCAAATGGTGTGAACTGCCTGCTCTAAGGATTAGATTATGGAGCTCTAGAGGACCTGACAAGGATGAAGGACAGTAGCCAATTGTATCTCTTGCCACCCCTGGTGCTACAGGTTCCTAGAAGAAGGGAATATTGAAGGAGCTGAAATGCAGAAGCAGAGGATTGAGCAGCTGCAGAGAGAACGACGGAAGGTGCTGGAAGAAAACAATCTAGAGCATCAGCCTAGATTTTTCAGGTACTAGATAATCAGCATATACTATCATTTATTGGAATTCTTACTATAAATCTGGTTTTAAACTGCTATAGAGCAGGCTCTGGTTTTTTCCAGGTTTCTCCTATGTTTTTCACTTTTGTACTTTGGCAATGCAAAACACTGCAGACTTAAAAGTTGGGGATTATATATCACTTTTTCATTACTGCATCCCTGAATTTCTTTCTAATTTTTCTTGCCTTGATGCCAGTCAATATTTAATCTTATGTTTTTGAATTTGCCTGAGTGTAGCATCTTTCCAGCAAGGTGAAGTAGCTGGATATAGTTTAATTACCTCTGCTGGACTTCTGCTGAATTCAGTGGGATTGCCTGGTGCAGAAGTGTGCAGGGTTGGAGCCTTCATTTCCAGGGCTGTTTTTCAACATGTTTCCCCTATTTCATGGAGAGAGAATTATCATTCAGAGGGTACTTTGTTTCTTCCTCTTGTAAATCAATTAACAGGAGGCTTCAGCCATTGAAGGACAAAACTGAATGCTAGAAAGAACATGGCTTTTATATAGGAAGAAATGCATACAGTAGATATGAATTATGCATCTGGCTTTTCAATAGTGGTTTCTCTCTTCAACAAATCACAAGCCTTGATTCACTTAGAAGAATTCCTTACTGTTGTGACAAAAATGTTACCTACCGGATTAAAAGCAGACTGATGCCTTCAGGTCACGATACCTGGTGCAAAGAGTCTCACCTCACCTCACAGCTGTAGGTACCCTGTGCAATAACCACGGTGAGCCATCTTTGGAGAGGTAAATGGGAAGTTTTCACTTTCCACTCAAAGCTGCCTTTGAGACCACAAAAAAAAACTCACCCTGGACTGGAGTTTTTCAAGTGCTAAGCATTGGCAGGTGACAGTGAAATAGGAGTGATCTCAGCTGAACACTAGGCCACTGAGATGCTTCTCCAAGACCTGGTACAGATGTACCAGTTCAACTCTCCAACCTATGTTACCTTGTTTGAAGGCTGTGCCAAGCTGCACTGCACCTGGTTCATGGGCTATTGTGCATAGTGCTTTGTTGCATTACATAGCATATGTATGGAGAATAAAAGCTTTACATTTAAGACTCTTTTTTTGTTTTTATAATCTTTAATAGGAAATCCAGCGATGACTCCTGGGTGAGCAATGGAACCTACATGGACCTTAGAAAAGAACCTGGGTTTTCCAAACTGGACAATCCTGTCCTCTGGTGAAAGAGGAGCTAAGTGAAGAAACTCCGTGCTGTATTCTCAGATCTGATTTAAAAGAAGTATATATAAAATATATCTACATATATGCACCTATACATATATACACACATATAATATATGTGTGGGGCGTGTGTATGTGTCCAAGTGTGCATAGCTCCAGAATTGTGCTTAATTTAGAACCTGATAATTAGTTTCCTTTACTCTACTGCAGTGATTGTTTGAATGTACAAGTACCCTAGCTTCTTTTTATAAAGTATTTAATAAATAGTACTGAATGTTAACAGTGAGAGGGAAAAGAGGAGCTCTTACACTACTCTTCCAAAAAATGTAATTATGTCAGTTCTGAGTTAACTTATGCCTTATTGAATTGCATTGGAGACAGTAGCATCAGCATCTCCTAGCTGTGCTGAGAAGTCAGAGTTGCAAGCCTTAGGAACTCCAACTGTAAGTAGGTTTCCACAGTTCAAGGAGTAGTTCACCTGTCTCTGGGCTGGTGTAAATTGTTAAAACAGATTATCAGCTGGTGCTGGAATCCAAGTCTGCCTGTGGAAAAGATTGAAATAAGCTTTTGTTTCTATTAGCTTTCTTCTCAGCATTATGTAAGAGGGAGTTCTGAACTTACATCAGTGGTTCTACTGCCTTATACATAAACCGTACCCGACTAAATACAGTCCTAGACATTCAGGAGTCGCCAAAATTTTCCACTGGGAATCTTCAGATTTATAGCCCCCAACAGGGCAAGAGGAGGAGACCCTTTGTATATACTGCTTGAGCACTGACTAGATGAAGCAGCTTTCTTTTGTTTGGTTTTTTTTCCCAGTAAAATCTATACAGAGCACGAAATCCTGTGCTTCCATGGCTTCATTTATTTTTATTAATCTAAAAGTTGCAAGAGTAAGACTTTTTAAAAAGTAAGCAAACTGATTGTTTTAAGCTAGAAATTTTTCTTAGTATTTTGATATATTCTACCTCTTAAGAAATAAACAGCATATTTAAGATCTTATATTTAAAAAAATGACCATCTGCCTTATGGAGAAATGTATGGAGTCTTTAATCTTCCTCTGTTTGTTTATGTTCAGATAAATATCCAAGTGTCTTGCACTAAATCAATTGCGTCTCTTTCCTGTAATTTTATAGGTATGGCTGGATTTGTGAAACTACTAAACCATAGGTCAGAAATTTAGCAGGAAACTAATGTAGCAGAAGTTGCACTTTTGAATGAAGATTCTAGAGGTGGGCAGTATTTTTGGGTTTTTCCATCAAATCACAACGCCACAGTCATTAACAGAGTAATTTGCATCCCTACCTATCTGTAACTTAAGCCTGACCCATGGTTCTTCAAGTCTGCTGTATGTGTCTGTGACTCTTTGGCAACAACACTGTCTCCAAGTTCAGAACTGTACCCTGTCACCACTACCCCCTTCTCCCCCCTTATTTTTTTTTCCTTACATGCCACTTTATCGACACAAAATAAATCCAAAGGTTGATGGCATGTNGTGACTGGAACAATTGGACAGGGCATGGGTAAGGGAGATGTGCAGGGGGACTAGTTGCTTGGAAAAGCTTGCACTTTAATGGTTGCTGCATTGTTCTGAAGAAAACCCATTAAAAATGGATCCATGTGTTTTATGTAGCATGAAGGAAATACCACGAATGCTTCCATTTTAAACCAAATCTGTGATGTCAGATAAGATGTATATTGGAATTTTGCTTTATTACCTTGAAGCCCCATTGTCTTAGAGGCAGATGAATACTTTACCACCATTTTTCTTTTTGCTGGGAACTCTGCCACACTGTTAATTCTGTAATTTATTACCAAAGAAGTTAGCATATTTCTTCCTACTTAATACACCTTCTAAAGACTCGACTACCGTGCTTCCAACGAGGCAAAGCTCACATCAATATGAAGACAAATTCTGGGCTTTGATCCCAAAGGAAATCTTAACCTTTGGGGGCTGTTCAGCTTTTCAAGGAAAACAAGGATCTCTTCATGACTTGTTCCCTTCCTGTGTTTTATTCCTAATACATACTAACTGTCAAAACTTGGCACAGAAATTAGTTGATGTTTGTAATTATCCTTGCTGCTGGCAACTGCCATTTATACATGAAATAACAGTAAGAACAAAAGAAGGTAGGGGAATTTTTTTTTTAAAAAGAAAAGCTTTTGACAAAGGGAGCAAGGTTTACAGAGAATGCATTAAACTTGCTTATCACATTTGGCAGCTGCTGTGATTACTGTCTGATCTGATTGATGGGTTTGTGTTTTCTTTGTATGGAGGGGATTTTTCCATAATTATCATATGACCTAACAGTTGATAGCATCTGAAATTAAACAATTAGAGGCCAAAAGGCAATGTTAAAGCATTGCAATGCATTGACATCAGCAGGCATTAAATAAAACTAATCTTAGGTTGCATGTTTGAGTCACGATTTTTGAGAAATCACATGGCAAAGCTGCCAGTCTATCTTCCAGTCCAAAACCTCCAAGATATGTTTGATTCATGACAGGAAGCATTGGGGTCAGTAGTGCCTTATGTAAAATTTTCTTCAGCAAAATCCCCATATCAAGAAGGTGAACTTCAGAATTTTACTATCATCTCCAGAAAAAGAATGCCTGAGAATAATAATCCAGGGAATTTCTTAAATATATGATGCAAATTCATTGCACATTAGCTCCTTTTGTAAACCTGATACACATCTGCAAACCTGGTGTAACTGCTTGCGAACGATCCCCTGACCCTGTGTTTCTAACTGCCAAACAGTTGTCCCTGCTTACTTCTGTATTAAACACTTTGAGTTGTTAAACTCAGTCAGGTGTGCACTAAGAAGTGGAGGCAGTGTCTTGATGTAACATCTGTGTATTTCTGCATAAAAATACATTCATTCACAAACCTTAATATATTCTACACAATTATTCTTGGTAAAATAGGAAGTTTTGGTAATTTTCTTCCTGAAAACTTCAGATGTGCTAAGTGGTACAAAACTTAGGTTAGCTTTCTGCAATGTAACCAAGACAGCTCTTACATTAATAGCTGACATGGAGTGACTTTTTTTCACCCCCATTTCTACCCTGAACGGTAAGAAGAATGTATCAGGCAACTTACTTCTTCCTTTTACACACAGCAGTGATCCCCAAGTGCTGTTTAGCTCAATGGATGAGTCTTAAAATTTCGTGATGACTATTGCCTGCTGTTACAGCACTCTTACTGGATGACTTCATAAAGGTTACTCAAGATGATTTTGGAGGGCAGTTTGTGAAGCGCTGAACTAGCACTGCCTTTCTTGGTGCACCCATTCACAAAGGTAAACTCACTATAAACTTATGACAAGATGATGGAGCAGCTCAGGCCTTTGGGTGTTAAAACACCGACTCGGTTTCTCAGTTTTCAAATTACCCAGCAAAAAAAGAAAGAAAAAGAAATATCCAGGGAAATAGTGGTCATAGAAACAGAAACCCACAGCTCTACTTCCCCATTTGCAGACCTGACAGTTTTTGATTGTGGTGCAGGGTTAGTTTGGGATTATGCAACAACAGTGTCTGGTTTAGGAAACCACTCTTCATAGTGTAAGAAGCCCTTTAGACCGAGTGGAACTGGAGCACCCCCTTAATCATTGCATTCCTTTCTGGATCCCTGAGATATGCCAGCACTGAGCTACTTCTTTTAGATGCTTTTTGGAATATAGATGCAGTAAAGCACTTAGGGATTTCTTTACGCAGGGCTTTAGAGCATGACATGCATGGAAAGAAGAGTAGGAAAAGAGAAGGAAATATCCTAGAGATCTGTGCTTTCACCAAGTTTTGTTTGAAGGGCCTGAAACAGGATTGCTGATTTCTTTTAAAACCTGCCCCAAGGGATGTGGTGGCTGCAAACATGGTTACATTATTACTTGGCAGTTTAGTGTTGAAGCCAGATCACTGCACAGGATGGAACACAAATATATGGGCCAGAGTGTACAACCAGGGACAGCTTTGGGGTTGCACAAAAAACCAACCCCACAAAACCAACCTAACAAAACTTTACCCCTTCCTGTGCCTTCCCTTTCCCCCAGCTCTTTACCATCCTGTTCAGGTTTGGGGTTTTTTTTTTTTGTAGCCCCTCATATCTAAAAGTCCTTATTTAGTGTCCCAGTTCCTACTTATTAAAAAATTTAATAATCTAACAGGTAAACAGTCCACTCTTAACCTTTTCAATCATAAATCACAGCTAAGAGCTGTAGCTAGTAACTTCCCCCATTAACATTGTGGCTTACTTCTGTTATCTGTTCCTTGACTGTGAAGAGGACTTTCTTCCCAGGTGCACTCTGGAGGGTGTGAATTTTGTAGGGGTAGGGTGCCATGGCTGTGTACAGGTACATCTGCTCAGCATGTTCCTAATTAATGTCCTTGTATTGGATTTTGTGTAAATACCTTCTGTCATCTTTCTAGATGACCAGCTTTGCAGAGCAGGAAACTCTCAGCGTGTTTTATGCTGTTATTTAAGCTTTTCTTTGTGTACAGTGTATACTGGGGAGCAACCTGAGGAGGAGTGCAAAACTTGGCCCACAGTGCTTGTCTAATAGAGAGAAGGATGAAATCCACCTTCTCTACCTAATTGAACATATCTTGCCAGGGCTGAAGTCAGATGGTGCTGTTCAAAGGAGTGAAGTTAAGATGGAAGGGGTTTTTGGTTGAGTCTGTTTACATTCATGGATTATGACTACTATAAATCAAATTCACAGTGGTCACTAACTCATCTTTCCTATTTTCTAGCTACTGGTGAGTGCAACTTATTCCAGCAGCTGTGCGTTCCTAAGAAGCTGCACATGTTATCTGGCTTATCTGTTGAAACAGTAAATGCTGTAACTTATCACTAAATGTATTATCGTCCTGCTCGGTTCTTAGATACTGTTCTTGCTGCAGCTTTTGAAAGCAATAAGAGAAATTTTCCACATAAATAGTTGCCATATGTTAAAAAATTATTTTAAGCTGTTTGGTTTTTTTATATAAATTCTGAATTTGGTGTTTTTATTGTATAAAGCAAACTGTATTAAAGCTTCATGAGAATGCTTGAGAGGTTGATTGACAAAAGGTGATGAGCACCTTCAGCTCCACCTGCCTTTGAGATGGTTGGTATCCCTGAGAATCAGGCTGTCTTGCATTTATGTTAACATTATTTTACTAGTTCCAGTATTGGAAAACTGCACCATGTGTATGAGGTATTACATACACAGAGCTGCTAAATGCTGAATTTGTTGTTTGTTTTGATGGGGCATTAGTGACTTGTGAATGAAGAAAGGTATTTTATGTGTTAGAATTACCACTGGCTTTCAGATTTTTTGAGAAAACCTTCTGTAGTCAGGATCGTTCCTGTTTTCTGCTTCACTTACCCCAGGAATTTGTAATAACGTTGGAGCACTCTGATGCACAACTTGATTTATTATTTTTGTCTCTGTAACCAATTTAGTTGGATGTTAATAAATCCTTCTTGCAAATGTCATAGAGCACCCTGACTTTTTCCCAGGGGTTGTAAGCACCTTTCTGCAAAGGTTGTCGGTGACACCTGAAATGAGCCTGGCTGTTGTAGTCAGCTGGGCTTTTTGTGCTTGCGAAAACAGCCAAGTATGAAAGAGCTTCCAGCTGCTGGAAGCCTGATTGATCACTCTCGCAATCTGTCTGGTAGTTGTCCAATGTTCCACTTGTTTACCAGTTACCTGCAAACGCCCTGTAGAGCACTGAGGCATGGCTGTTATGCCAGGCACTGGGGCAGGGAAAGGGGTGAGCTGATAGAATTTGTTTACATCTGGAAGTTGATTCTTAAAAGCAGTATTTAGCAGACAGTTATGCAGCATAAATTTTATGGTTTAGCATGAATGTGGAGACAAGAGACCACGTTCTCCATTAAAAACAATTCATAAAACCAAAGAAACATCATATTTACTGGATAAAATAAATAACTGGAAGGAAATGGTATTGACATGGTGGTTTTCTCCCTCAGAGATGGTGATTCAGGACAACTCTGCCGATGAGATCTCAACTCTGTCACACAGTCTCGCTCTGTGTGTGTGTGTGTAAGAGGCAATACGGAAGGATTAGGATCTTGAAAAAAGTGACAGTACAGAGAGTGTAATTCCTGAGCAACCTGAAATTCCAGACTAGTTCTGCAGCACTACCCAAGCTCAGTACCTACAAAGATTTGGTGGGAGGAGCATGGAGGCTCCAAGAAGAGTTGGGAAAATTAGATCAATAAATCTGTTACCACACAAAATATCCTCAGCTGTTGTACACGGCAGCATAGGGATGGAGGCCAAATGAAAACCATCTTTTATAGCTGGCAACAATTAGCTCATGCTTCTTGAAATCTACCCTTTTTTTGTTCTGTATTGGGTTAAGAACTTGGAACTCACTCATTGTGTCAGGGCAATCACTTCATTGCTGATTAACTTCAGAGAAAACTAATATGCTTTAATTGGTACCTGAAATAACTAGCATTTTGTTCAAGTTACTGGGAAAACAGTGGTTTACAGAAGCATTATGATTTTTTTTGTTTTTCATAATTAAACAGGCAGAGCAGGAAGGCAAGGGATCCCTGATACTGGCACCCTGATCATGGACACCCAGGGTGACAGGAACTCCTCTTAAAGAGAAATGGATGCAGAGTTGATTGAATAACACACCAGGTACCCACATGTGGTCAGTGCTACCCAGACAAAACAGGCTGGTGCTGCCCTACAGAAGCGTAAGGTAAACTTGGCTCCTATAGACCTTGCATCCAACTTGTGTTTAAGCTCAGTTGTCTGTTCACTTAGTGATCTCTATTTTTAAATCATTTTGCTTACTGCAAAATGATTCAAACCACCATAGCGTGAGGAAAAACACTGACAGCTGAGCAAAGGCTGCTCTGCATAGTAACTGACACTTCTTGGCTTCTTTCTCTTTTTAATGCCTCCCTTGTCTTTCTTCCATCTTGTAAACATTTCTCTCCACGCTCAATTTGTTGATTTTTAACTTAAATCCTCATCCCAGCAGACGCATCGGTATTTCTAGGGTTACTCTGAGTTTTTGAATGGGGTTAAAAGCTGGCCAGGTACCGAATTCTGCTGATTACTTATGAATTTGTATCTTTGCTTACTCTGTACCAAGGGAAATATTTGAAATTGCTCTCTGTAAATCCTCATTTGGGGTAAGTCAACATTACTCAGCTCAGTATCTGAGGCTTAAGTTAATTTAGAATTTGATTCTCTGGATTCATTGATGTAAGCTTTTACAGGCTCTTGGAATAGTAATAAATTCTTGGAAGACAGGATGTTGTGTATGAACATCAGCTGATGTTTGCAGTTTCACAGCCTTCAGGGATTACTGAGTTTCTCTAATGTGTTAGGGCACTACTTCTCTTTGAGAATTTTTTGACCTGATGTTTCACTTGCAGTTCTACTAAGATCAGCTGTTAGGATTTGAAAATAGGAATTTTTAATTTCTGTTTTGCTTAGGTAACATTGTTTTTCTTAAGTTTAATTTATTAAAGCAGTTTTTTATTAAAATTTCTTACTTTATGACTTGTGTTGGGGAAAGAAAAAAAAAACCCAAACACAAAACCATGATAAAGGCTGAAGTAAATCTAGTTTGAATTCCTGCTCTGCATGCTTTGAAAAATCCTTTCATCCTTAGGTTTTATGAAGATATGTCTGCAATGCCTAGATTGCTGCCTAGAGCAAGGAAGATTATGTAGATTTATCAATAGATGAGGACCTGTCTAATAGCTGAGAGAGATTTACTGTTTTGTTTACTCTTAGGTTTGTTATCATTTCAACCATGGACAGACTGAAGATGGAATGAAGTCAAGAGATCATCCTATTTGTATTCGTTGTTTGTTACTTTACACTTCAGTCAGTGAAACAAATCTTGTGAAAACCACTAGAGCTATCTAACAGCTATACAGCTTTTTTGGATGGGAAAATCAATTTTCTTATGAAGTTCAAAAACAGTGCACCAAATTCTTAAGGCCTTTCATGGGAAAAATTTGCTGCCTGAAAGAGCACTGCAAGTTAGGTTGTTTAGAGCCAGCTTGACATTTTCTGTCTTGGTTGTCTTAAGTACCAAAGGATGGTCTGCCTAGCCCATCCTTAACATATGTCCCCTTTCATCATCTTGAAGAGTAACAAAACATCAGCCAAAGTTGACAGAGGGTAGAGAACTCAAAGGTAGATTTTCCCCTTTTGTGGATATCGGAAACTGGAGAAGAGATCTGGATGTGCACGTCACAAGAAGGGTCATAGTAGGAGTTCCACTGTATTTTATCTGGCTGCAGAGCTTCCCAAAACTGATGCTCATGGGAGTGTTTTGGTCACAATACCAACAGGAATTCTTTTGTTTGAAGTGATGGGGGGAAGGAATGAGAGGAAAGAGTAAGTATTCTTGAAATAAGATTCTCGGTATTAAAGTGTGCAGTCACAAAGGTCCTAGCCAGAAGACTGGCTGCAGTTCATGCTTTCCCAGTACCGGTTGCTCACTGTTTCCTTTCATATGAACACTTCCTCTCAGGACACAGCTGGCCTTCCTTCTCTCTTACATATTGCATTGCTCACACTTCGGTGTACTGGCAGTAACTGTGGAAGAACCAAATGAGCCCCAGCTCAAGCTGACCATGTCCAGTTCTGCAGCATGAAGTGCAGTCGTGTCTGCCAGCTGCAAAGAGGGCGCTACTGGCAATAAGAAAGCCATCCACCTGAGGTCACTTTCCTCACTCGTTGTAGATGCTACTCAAGTCAATGTGTCATTCGGATGAACAAGGGCAGTACAAGTAGTGAGGACACTGGTTTCAGTCCTATGACAGAGCAAATAAGATACATTTAAAATCACTAGAGAGCAGGCCAGCACTTTGTTTCATACATGAGGTTTTTTTCTCAGTACCATGAACACCCTCTCTGTATGGTTAACTGTGGTACAGCAAACTGCATCCATAACCTGGAGCTGTGTGGCTTTAGGCCTAGCTGTCACCACCTGTACTGCAGGACACTGCTGCTGTGAGGTGGTTCCCCCTCTGTTCACAGGTCATAGAATCATAGAATGGTCTGGGTTGGAAGGGACCCCAAGGATCATAGAGCTCCAACCCCCCTGCCACAGGCAGGGCCACCAACCTCCAGGCCTGCATCTACACAAGGTTGCCCAGGGCCCCATCCAACCTGGCCTTGAACACTTCCAGGGACGGGGCATCCACTACTTCTCTGGGCAGCCTGTTCCAGCACCTCACCACTCTTTCTGTAAAAAACTTCCCCCAAAGATCTAATCTAAACCTTCCTTCCTTTAGTTTTAATCCATTCCCCCTTGTCCTGCCATTATCTGCCCTTTTAAAAAGTTGAATCCCCTCCTGCTTATAACCTCCCTGCAGGTACTGGAAGGCTGCAATGAGGTCCCCCCCTCAGCCTTCTCTTCTCCAGGCTGAACAAGCCCAGCTCCCTCAGCCTCTCTGTAGGGCAGGTGCTCCAGCTGAAGGTCAGCTGAAGCCTTCTACCCATCTGTTTTGACTGAGCACCCAGTTGGGGTACCTTGCTGTCTTTTTGGGCAACACTGTTAGACAATATAAAAAAACCTCCCATGCAATTAGCAGCCCACGCAGTACTGAGCTGCTTACCAGCTCTTGCTTGTGTTCAAAAAGAACTTTTCACCCTGCTTCCCTTTCGTGGAAAGAACCCCAGGTATGTTCTTGCTGCACTGTCTGTAAGATACTGAAAAGAATCACAGAATCCCTAGGTTGGAAAAGACCTTTGAAATGGAGCCCAACCATACCTGCCCTCTACTAAACCCTGAGCACCTCATCTAACTGTCTTTTAAAGTACATTCTCCTTCATCCTATCACCTGTCGCTTGGGCAAAGAGACCAACACCCGGTCCTCTACATCCTCCCTTCTGGTAGTTGTAGGCAGGGATAAGGTCTCCCCTTAGCCTCCTCTTCTCCAGGCTAAACAACCCCAGTTCCCTCAGCTGCTCCTCATAAGGAGACTCTTCACATGCTGCAACTACAAGACCGCAATAGCAAGGTGAAAAATGAAATGGTTTTAAAAGAGAAGCTGTAGCCTTGGTACCCAGAGTAACTGAACTACCAGCCCTATGGGAAGTGGGGTGGCTTTGGGGTTCTTTTTTTCCCTTTCCTTGGCAGTGTGCATTTCCACACAGGAAAAGGTGCAGACAGCCCCTGGCAGATTCTGCTGCAGAGACTCTGGGAAGCTGCAGAAGCCCTGACTCACCCTGTGACACCAACACAGCCTCACAGTTCCTCAGGGCCCTGTGGGGCTACTGGTTTCTTCATGATTTGTGGTCTTCTCCTCAGTGCACCTGCTCCTTTTGTGGGCCCATGGCCTGTTTCAGAGCTCTCAAAACAAAATTATGTATTTCTGTCATTATGGGTACTTAAAAAGTGCATTTACCTCATTCTGCTGTAGAAATCCCTTTCGAATTGCCCTGGAACAGCACTGGAAGTTGGTCAGTTCTGGGAGAGATTGAGCTGACAGTTAACAAATAATGGGAATGGGCATGGAAGAGCTGCAAAATAATTGGGGAATATAACAAAGGAGGCACGAAAACCAGGAGGGAGGCAAAATTCATTTTAAATCATAATAAAGCTATTGCTACAAATGTAGTAGAGGAAAATAGGTGTCATGTTAGTCAATGAAATATTAATGTTAGCTGCTGGATGGTTTGCAAGATTTGACTATGGCCATGCTCTGGTTCTGTGTCAGTGTAATACCAATGCCATCCATCCGGCTGCCTCATGAGGAACTGCAATCGCATACTGCAGATTCTTTGGACAATTCTGCCCAAATAATTTGCTCCCACAGTTGGAGAGTGAGTGGCTTTAAGGGTACTTGTGCATACCCATCCATTCAGAGGATGCAAGAGCAGTAGCGTGAACCAGAATAAACCTGGGGAGCTGATCAAATAAAACTGTTCCTTACAGTCAGCTTTCTTCTCAACAGGCAGCTTCAGTCACAGGCTTTTCCCCACGGATCACATAACTCCTCCAGGTTTGCCAATTCTGTTCTGAACTTCCTGGGTATTGTTTAGATGTGCTTTCCCCTGTTCTTCCATTCACTGTGACTTTCAGGTTGTCTATAAATAACAAAATCAATGTGAACCGCACTAATTTTAGGATTGCCTTTTTTTTTCCCCTCCTTGATCTGAAAATGTAACAGTAGAGAAGTTATGATCGGAGGTAGGACTTACTAAATCAATGTGTAATATGGAATCATTTACAGTCAGTTCTACCTCACTGCCCATAGTACTAGCCACTACAGATCTAGACTTTAAATAGTGCCAAGTACTGTATAGTTATATTTTAAAGAATCCTGCCAGAGTGCTTACAGTCTGAAAGGTGTTTGTGTGCAGAGACACAAAGATAAAGGGCCTCATTTTTTGGAGGCTTGGTGACAGGTATCCTCTGTTTGCAATATTTTATTGGGAAAAAAAAAACAACCCTAATGTTTATTAGTTCACAATTTGCTTTTGTAGGTCCTGTTCCAAGTGGCTGAGAACCAAAGATTTAAAAAGAAAAATTAAGAAGCACTAGGAATACATTTAATTTCAGATTTTATTACTGGTTTTTACAGTTTTATGGTTTAATATGGAATAATGTGCTTTTAAAATAATTGTTTATACAGGACCTACATAAATGTTTGGGGCTCCTGCACAATAGTTTGAGAGCCATTCCTTTTGGCTAATTTATGAGGAAGTCCTACTCCTGAACTGCTCGAACTATATAGCTGCCAGATGGTTTGTGATAAAATGTTAATAAGACCAGATGGTTCATAATAAGCTATTATGGAAAAAAGACTTCTAAAACATGCAGGAAATGTTATCTATTCCTAAGGCTTAATTTATCATTATTGTAAAAGAAACAAAGTTCTGTGGCTGCCATCTAATCTACACTTTAAAGTTAGAAGCACTTCGCGCAGCTTCACGTAAACTATCCTCCACATTATTGTTAGAGACATCACTAGATGCCTCCTTAGGTAACTGTAATCTCTTAGGCACGGTCCTAGTCGACTCTGTCTGACAATTTTCTGAAAATCCTGGGAAAAACATCAATCAATCACAATGTTTTCATAGGTGAATCTTTAGAAAGTTACAGGTACCCTAGAACACTCAACCATGGGCATAAGAGCTTTTACATCAGCAGAGGAGAGCCCTGTGCCACAACACATTTACTACAGAAAGGTAGATAGAACATCATTTCCCCCTCATAGCAACATCAGTACTCGAGATGCCAAGATCTGAGTTCTGGCAAACAGGCTAAACTGAGTTATACTGAACATATCCGCCTCCTCCGGTTGTCCCTCTGAAGGACGAAATGATCCAGAGGTGAAGCTTTGGCTTTCTTTTTTCTTTTCCCCCTCCATGTATGTCCCTAAAGGTAGCAGAGCTGAACCTCTGTAAAAGATACCCTCTACATTGTGACCAAACTGATCTCAGAGGCAAATCCATCATGTAGTTAAAGGTGCCACCTTCCCATCGCTGCCTTCACAAGCCAAACAGACAGAAGCTCATGTAAACACGTAGGGAAACACAGCAGAATAGCCTTCTGGCTGCTTTGAGCTTAAGATGGTTCCTTATGGCTTACTGCACCCTCTTGGTTGTCTCCCTCAAGCAGGACACAGTAACTTGGTGTTTGCTAAACCTGTCAGTAGCTGCTGGCACCGTGGAAAGGCTGATGAGAGCTGTACCAGCAGGAGAGCGCGAAAGCTGTTGTTTGCAACTGGAAATGTTTTGGAGGGCTGAATGGTAGAGGTGAAAACTACACAGCATCCCACCAAAACAACAGATTAATTTTAATGTGAAATACAAATAGGGTTGGTTAGTTGATTTGAAAGAAACAAAAAACTTCCTCAGATCTTTTATTCTTGCAAAAGGAAACGGGGAAAAAAGTTTATTCTTTTGCTGGTGACTTGGCTTAGGTTGCTGGACGCGTTTAAAAAGATTTTCTGCCCCAAATATCCTTCTTTTCTAAGTGACCCCAAACACTTTCACACTTTCTTCCCATTTCCTCTGCAGAACTGGAGCCAGCAGACTCCTCTCCAGCCAGTGTGAGGGTTTAAAAAAAGCCTGGCAGGCACCAAGGGAGCTGCGAGCAGCCTCCAGACATGTCAATACACAGGTTCAGTCTCAGCGTGTGCTTTTTACCCAGGCTGGATGCAACCTGAACCAGGGCGCTGAAGGCTACAAGGCATTATGTACCATCAGTAGCACTGTTAATATTGACCCAGTGAAAGCACTCAGAAGAGTTTTTAACACAGAGAAAAAGACCCCCAAAACCCACCCGTTTAGGAAATTCCCTTTTGCTGCCAATTTTGGACTTCCATCCTAATGTCAGTGGTTGAAAAAAATAAGGCCAGATGTGCCACCAGAACACACACACACACACATCCGGAAAAAAAAAAAAAAAAGGAAAAAAAAATTGAAGGGAAAAAAAAAGCGCCAAATGCTTCTAGGATGCCAAGAGCTTTTCCGTACCTGGTAGGAAGAACCATTCTGCAATGCTGACATCTTGTGGTGGCCCACTCGATGGTACCTTAGCATCATGCCTGAGGAGTTTCACAGGCGTGTCCAAAGAGCACACAACTGTTGTGTTGGGGTTTATGCCTTTCAGCCTATCTTTCATGTTATTGCTCGCTTATTTTGTGTATTACTCTTTTTCTTTTTTTTTTTTAAAGTTGTGGCTGTGACGTTCTCTTATCAGTTGTCTCATTTATTTGAATAAGGTAGCCAAATCTTGTCCTGTACCAAAAGGACTTTGTTCCAGAGGCAAAGTTCTGGTTTTCTCCTCCTCTCTCTGCAAGAGGATCTTCTCATGCAGGAGTAATGCAGAAGTGTCTTCTAATGCAGAAGTGATGCGCTTTGTGCTCCAGGAAATGGAGTATGTAACCAACAGATCCCAATGCAGACTGCACTCACATAGCACATTTGCAGTACACCTGAAGAGTGTTTCCAAGAAGACTGTAGTCTTAAGGTGGGTGTTCAATCCCAAACGTCTCCTGTTTGCAGCCAGTTTTAATAACAGTTTTAGAAGGCATTAACTGCTGTGTGACACAAAACCTGTCTGATAATATTCAGACTTAGGTTTGCCTCTTCTAATTAATGAGGAGCATCTGATAACTATGCTACGTTGTTTTGTGTCTTTCAAGCGGATAGAAGATTTCTGCTCCAGGATTTTTCTTGAGAAGATGGAAACATTCCTGGTGTGGGCACCCTTTATTTGGTGTGCATGCAACCGCTGGTAACATCCCTAAAATAACTAGCAAGTTTCACTGGTTTTGTGTCTCCCCCTCCCCAGTGAGTATTTCCATGGTAATGTTGTTCAGAGCAACTTCCTGGCTTCCTTTCTCAAAATAAGCTTCAGCAGACACTTGCAAGTGAAATGAATCATACATTGCCACTCCCTGGAAAAACACATGAGAGCTGATGAAACGCGTGCTATTACTGGCCGCTGTGGGAGATTATTACTGGAGCTAGTGATTCTGCAGCTTGGTGCTGATCCTAAAAAGAGATCTCTGGAGGATGTGTGGGTGCTTTTTCTCAGGAGGAAGCTCTAAGAATGGAACTTTACGTATTAATCCTTAAAAAGTAAACTATCATGAATGCAGATGCTTCCGTAGTTCCATCCAGCGTATTTGCTCAAATTCCGCAAGCAGGTGCAACTCCTGCAGGAAAATCTATTTATCATTGATTCATTATCAAAGATGTCACCTGGGGGAATCAGAAAAGGATGATGGATTAAAATCTGCTGAAACTAATTGGAAGTTTTTCATAATGCACATAGCTAAACTGAATGGGATAAATGAATTCTACTTTAGCTATATGCAGTAACCGTTAGCTCTCACCCAGGACTGTTCATTTAAGAACATGCAACTTGCAACTTCCATTTGTTCCAAAGCCCAGGTGTTATTCCGTTAGGGTCTGGTGATGTGACACTTGGGCCTATACCCCAGAGCCTCAAATGTTCTGTCGTCAAACCACAAAGGAAGTACCTGGCCTGTGGCACAGTTCACTTGAAAAAAAAAAACCCAACATTTTTGATGTTTATTATTTTGGAAAAACTACTCCCTGTCCTTCTGCAGACTCATCTACTTCTCACTGGAACAGTTCTTTGGTGTCATAAACAATTAAGTTGTGCTATTCTGGTGTTGCATTGTTTTCAAAGGGCTGAGCTATGGTGACAGAGCTCAGTATTTCACACTGTGGTTCATGAACCTGTTGACCACATTTCTCATTTTTCACAGTGCTGCTCTTTGAGGTCCCCAGCCTGGGAACTGGGGACCCTGGCTTGCAAGCTCCCATTTGGACGGCTGCAACTTCACCAGGCCAACAGCGCCAATCCCAAAGCTACAAACCCGCAGCCAAAAGCACAGCACAGCTGTTGCTTCCGCAGATTTTGCACACAGGGTGCTGATGCTCTGCATTTCTGGCCATGGGCGATCCGAGCCAGATTTGAGAGGATGTCACAAATTTTTCCTTTTTGTCATAAAAATATCACTGTCAGGCAATTGCCAGTAAGGAGAAGAAGCTGCCTGTGTTATTTGACTGTTAGTAACCATGCAAAAACAGCTATCCCTATAGCAGCAATCAAGTCCCTCATCTCAGCCCCTCTCAGGCAGCCCCACATGGGCATCTCCAGCTGGAAGCCCACACTGGCCAGTCGCCCCCAGCACAGCAGTGCCAGGGCTCAAAGTGCCACCCTGAGCAGAGCCCGCCATGGCTGGCAGCCCATCTCACCCATCCCGTGTGTAGCCTCTGCACAGCTGGATCGTCAACCCCCCAAGGAAGATCACAGAATCACAGAATCTTACGGGTTGGAAGGGACCTCAAGAGATCATCGGGTCCAACCCCCCTGCCAAAGCAGGCTCCCTATCTCATATTACATAGATAGGCGTCCAGATGAGACTTGAATATCTCCAGAGAAGGAGACTCCACCACCTCCCTGGGCAGCCTGTCCCAGGGCTCTGTCACCCTCACTGTGAAAAAGTTCTTCCGCATGTTGGTGTGGAACTTCCTGTGCTCCAGTTTACAGCCATTGCCCCTAGTCCTGTCCCCACAGACCACTGAAAAGGGGCTGGCCAATTCCCCCTGCATCCCATGTCGAAGATAATTATAAACACTAACTAGGTCCCCCCTAAGTCTTCTTTTCTCCAGGCTGAACAGACCCAGCTCACTCAGCCTTTCCTCATAGGGGAGATGTTCCAGACCCCTAATCAACTTTGTCGCCCTTCTCTGGACTCTCTCCAGGAGGTCCCTGTCTTTTTTATACCAGGGAGCCCAGAACTGGACACAGTACTCCAGGTGGGGCCTGACCAAGGCAGAGTAGAGGGGGAGGATCACTTCCCTCGACCTGCTGGACACGCTCTTCCTGATGCACCCCAGGATCCCATTGGCTCTCTTAGCCACCAGAGCACACTGCTGGCTCATAGCCAACCTGTCATCAACCAGGACCCCCAGGTCCTTCTCCACAGAGCTCTTTTCCAGCAGGTCATCCCCCAGCCTGTACTGATACAGTGGGTTATTCCTCCCAAGGTGCAAGACTTTACACTTGCACTTGTTGAATTTCATTAGATTTCTCCCAGCCCAGCTCTCCAGCCTGTCCAGGTCTCTCTGGATGGCAGCGCAGTGTTCCTGTGTGTCAGCCACTCCTCCCAGCTTAGTATCATCGGCGTACTTGCTGAGGGTGGATGTTATTCCCTCATCAAGGTCGTCAATGAAGATATTAAACAGGACTGGACCCAACACCGAGCCCTGGGGAACACCACTAGTCACAGGATAGATGAGGCAGCCCTGGTATAGGCACGCTGGAAGGAAAGCGAGGGAGCCAAAAACTCAACAGAAACAGCCCCAGGGTTTATACGGGCGGGTAACGGCAGCGCCCTGGACTCAGCCCAGCGCAGCTGGCATATGCTGGGGCGGCGGCCCCAACCGCCAAAATGGCGGCGCCCCGGGGCGCTGGTCGAGGCGGCGCAGTCACCGCGCCCTCCCCGCACGGCCTGAGCACCCGGGCGGGGCTTGCGCTCCTCCTGCCTCGCCCCTCGCCGCGCCACAGTGCCGGCAAGAAACCCCCCTTGCTGTGGAGGCCTCATTCCGGCTCCTCGCTGAGCTTCGCCCTCCGCACCTCGCCTCGGGGCGCGGCGCGGTGCGGCACGGCACGCCTCGCGGGCGGAGCTCGCCGCATCCTCGGGGCCCGGCAGCGGGCATCACCGGGAAAGCCGTGAGTACGGGAGCGGGCCCAGCGAGGCGGTGAGGGCCGGCCGCGCCGGGCCCTGGCCGCCGCTGCTCCTCCCTTCCCGGCGGGCCGGGCCCCCGCATCCCGTCGGCTGGCTGGGGCAGGGGAGTGGGGCCTCAGCGCGCCCTGTGCCCGCAGCCGACCCGGTCGCACGGCTAGAAGGGGATGCTGCGGCCCCCTCGCTGGCAGCCGGAGCTCTGCTTTGCTTCCCAGTCAGCCCGTGTGCGCACTGCGGCTCCGCTGGAGGAAGAACAAGGCTAGACGAATGCAATTAGTGGTGGTTTTGAGAGAGGTTTAAGCGTGGTGGGGCTGGAGCAGCGTTTGAGGGCGATGCCTGCCTGAGCTGCCTCAGTCAGGTCTTGGTGAGGTGGCCGGTGGTTTGGTCACCAAGGACAAAGGTAGCTTGTCTCCTCACACCTCAAGCCTGCTGCCAGAGTGTGTGATCCTCATGCCTCTGCCTTACAGGTTGGCACCCTCTTGGGTGCATCAGGCAGCCATGGTTTTGTGTGGCATTAAGTCTTTGATATGAGCTCTGAAGTCCTTGAGGCACAAAAGTGGGCTCTGTCCAGGGCCAAAATTTACTGTATGTGTTTTCAGGGACTACGTGCATTCAAGGCCTGAAATTCCTTGTGTGAACATCCCTGATGGGCTTTATGTATTTGCTTTTAGGGCTTGGTTTTAATTTAAATTTTCTAGAAGGGAGGTGAAAGTAATTGTAAGGTTTTGTAATAAAATACACATACTGCTTGTCATTACTTAGGCACTTGTAGTTGCCTTTTGGTGTAAACTCCAACTTCATTAGGATTCAAAGGCCATTACCAGTGCTGCACTGTGAAGTTAATGCCTAACAGCTATTCTGACAGGGTGGCTCCTGCATGGCCATCTTTGGCCTTCAGGGATGGGCCTTTTAGCGCATTTCCTTGGCAATGATGTACTAATGCCAGTTGTCATCCTTTTCCCAAATTAATTTTAAATTACATGGGGAAAAAAAGGCGGGGGGGAAATGTTGTATGTTTTTAAAGGTCAGCATATGTGTTTACAGAACGCCAGAAATACCAGGCAGCTGTTAAGAACCTCCTTTTGTGCTCACAAAAGTAAATGTTGATTGTTTATAAAGTATTTCTTTGGATCTGAGGTCCCACTTCAGCTGCGTTATAGGAGAGAAACTGGGTAAAATTTAAGTAAACACTGAAGTTGCTGTAGATATGTCTGCTTGATCTCATTTGCTTTGTTGAATAATCCACACATAGCCCAGGTTCAGACTAATTTTAAATTTCTCAGTGGGCGAGGAAGGTACTCCTTCCTTTCCCGCTTTCACGCCTAGCTATCAGTCTGCAAGTGAATTCACTCTGACGGGCTTCTCTTAGCAGCTTTGATACCCTTCCTTTCAATTCTGCCAAACCAAGCACAGCTCTGGCAACATTTCCAAGTGAAGAACCTCTAGAGGCAGAGTTTTCTTAATGCTGTGTCCATTGCTGCTCAATGGCCATTCAGTCAGGATGCCATTGATCCTGGTAGCTGTATTAACTCCCTGATGTTGGCTAAGAGCATATTCAACTGCTCTGTTATTGGTGTGTGAAACTAGATACTTGGGTGCATGTAGAATTTGTGTTGAGGGCACTGTATCTAAAGAGACTGGAATTTAGGTAGAATATTCTTGCTTTGCAGGTACAGCTGCATCAGCAAATATGCTCCCCGCAAAGACGTTTCCGAAACAGCAAAGTGAGGGAGACGCTGGTGTCACTCTGAGGCTAAAGACAGGCCCATCTCTCCTGCCTGGTGAGTCTCATCAGTCCTCATGAGTACTCTCTGGTCGTTGCTGGAGGTCCTTTTTGCTAGTCAGAAGTGTGGTGACTGGAAGTGAAGGCAAACCATAATGAATTGCAAGTTTTATAGAATGGTGTTAATGGTTCTCATGAGATTTAGTGAATGTGTAACAATGCCAAATCATAGGAGAGTTTTTGCACTTTGTCTTATCCTCAGAAATCGGAGGGCCTTTTCTTTACAGAGACTATGCCTGTGTGAGTTGGTTATACAGGAATGGGATCAAAATAAGTGAACAGTCACGTAAAGCACAGAAATGTTTGAAGAAGCTGTGCTGGGAAAGAGCAGTTAATGCAGGCAATGAGAGTTTTTATGATGTTCCACTCCATTCTGAAGTCCTAGCAAAAAAGAATACTGGTGTTTTTTTTTTAACAGATGGTTTGTTTGATTGTGGTTTGTTTGTTGTTTGGTTGGTTTGTGGGGTTTTTTCCCTCTTCTTTGCGGTGCAGTGGAGCAGCATTGTTTATTCTGTTAAAGTGTTCTCACTGACATTAAAACTGTGGAAATTAAGGAGGAGAAATTTAAGAATGTAAAAAATCAATCTCAATTCATAGTTTAGGAAAAGGTCAGAGAACAAGACAGTGAGTGGAAATATTCCCAGTGCATCTCGCTGGGGCTGCGCCGCATGTTTACTGCAGCCACAATTACAATGGAAGTCCCAGAAGACTCTTCAGTGAAATGTTACATGACTTTGACATTGTTCAAATCCTTTCCTTGCAGGTGGTGTTGGGAAACGCCCTTCACTTGCTTACACAGAGAACTAGAAGTAGGCTATAGGGGTTTGGTGAGACAGTAGATACCTCAGCATGAACTGGCCAGCGCTGTGGGAAGCATTATCTGAAATGGCATTTGGGAAATGCTAACACAAAGGGAAGCTCCCATCTACAGAAAGGGTTTTTTTCCTCTGTCCTCCAACTGCTACTAAATAATGAAGCCCGTGGTCCAGCCACTGGTATTTTTATTCAGTCTTCCATTTTACCTAAGTAATTCTGAGTGCCCACTGCAGTATCACTTCTTGTTTGAAGTCTGTTCTAATGTATTCAGGCCGATATTTGTAAATGACAGACATCCCTGTGGACCACGAAACAGAATCGCGCACAGGTGGACACCCAGCTAAGACATCTTATGCTCTTAGCTTAACTTCCTTAACTTAGCTTAACAGTGTTAGTTGGGGGATTCGAAGGAAATGCTGCCAAATTTAAAAAAACAAAGCTAATCTAAGTCTGGAGCTATCATTAGGTCGAGTAACAGAGTTGAAGAACTAAAAAAGATACTTTTTTTTTTTTTAACAAGATTAAAAATTAGTTTATTATAATTGTGTCTTTAGCATTGGTGAATGGTCATTTTTACCATTTCTTCTCTGAGTTTAGCTGGTTTCCAGTATTGAAAATGTTCCTTATAAATACAGCAAAATGCATTGCTGTGGGAGATAGAGGAAATCTTACACAATAAGAGATGCCAATTTTTTTTAATTTAAGATACTGAAGAGTTGGAATAAGATAACGTATGTAGCTGTTCAGCAGAGACTAATAACAGTTGCAAATAACATATGTTCAATTGAGCTGTACTTATGCTAACAAGAAATAGAAAATTGGAAAATATTGAAGGTAAAAAGGTTCAGAAAGAGAAAAATTTAATTGAGGCGTCGTTCAGAAACAACTTAGTCATAAAGATGCCAGCACAAATATTTGTTGCTTTTTATAGAATAATTTTTATTATCCCTGCATGTGTTTACTCACTATTGAAAAGGTCAAGATAATTTGCGTGAATAATACCCAAGTACCTTATATGGAGTAAGATAATTTTATCTTAGGTAATAAAAGGATTCTGCGTGGAGGCAGAAATCCTGTGCCGTTGAACCAGTGCTCTCATCAGCTCAGCCAGGCTCTGCGGGGTCCTCATTAGTAGATGCTTTTGCTTAAGACTTCAGGTAAGCTGTGTAAGGGGTTTTTTTATCTCCCCCAACAGATTAATTACCTGTGAGAACTCTTTGAAGGAAGTTTTCATCTCTAGATTGGAATACTTATTTTCTCACACACTTTCTTTCTTCATTATCTGCATGATTGGAAATTTAATGTGTTTTATTGTAGCATTTAAGCCTTGGATATTGTGTTTGGGGTGTGTTGTTCTTTGCTTATTCACTGTTGCTTATTTAAAACTCTTAACTAAAATTCTTTCATCTGTTTCTGTGAGAACCTCTTTACTTTGGGATAGATGGCCATGATTCATGATTCCCAGCTCAGAGTGGTGAAGGTGAGGTGAAAACTTAACTGGTCCTGCACTGATACCAGTACCATGAAGAACTTCTTAAAGGGGCAGTGTAAATATTTATACTTTTCAGCTGTACTTTTTGAAACCCAGATATATTCTTTCAGGCTTTAATTGATTCCCCAAGATGTTTGCAAAAGCAACAAAGAATTTTGTGAAAGAAACAGACAGCGGAGGTGACTTGATCCCCGTCTCCCACCTGAACGCCTCAGACAAGCTGCAGCTTCTGAGCTTAGTTACAAAGAGGAAGAAATTCTGGTGCTGGCAGAAGCCCAGGTATCACTTCTTGACAGTCACCCTGAGTGATGTGCTTACTGAAGACAAACCAATAAAACCAGGTAAAGCCATGCTGGGGCAGTGCTATTACTGCAGATAAAAAGGATGCCAAGCCTAACCTTTTTTTGTTGTTGTTCTCAATTGTGTTACTAGAGGGCTCCTTTCAGAGGAATGCTCTGAAGTATTCTCTGTCTATGGAAATGAGATGACTGGATCTTCTCTTACTTGACTATTTATTTAACTAAAACCAGTAATAATAAATGTTTGGTTTTTAAAACAATAAAATATTTTCCCTAGATACAATGCTGAGATAGTGCTGGAGGCTGTCAAGCCGTATAGTCCTACCATTTAATAATAGGACCGACTGTGGCCACAGGAGCTCCTCTAGAGTATTTTTTGGGGGATTCAGAATGGGATAATAGTGCAAAACTAGACTGTGCTCCAGGTCAAAAAGCATTGGATAAATAGTGGCTTGGTGATAGCAGCCTAGGGAATGCTTGCAGCAGGCAAGGCCAAGCCAGTTTTACCACTCTGCTTCCTTTCTTCTTGCACAGACTGTTAAAAACATTGACCCTTGTACTTCTTTCTTCATCCAGCTGCAGCAGTCCTAAACTGGTTTTAGGATTAACGATCTGGAATCCCATGTTTCTGGGCATGTCACATTTCTGTACAGGAAAATAGATAAGTCCCTAAATTTAGATGTTAATTACAGCTGGCTTGAAAGATTAGCTGATTCTGAGTTATTTCCTTGGTTTATAGGTGTATAAAAATTGAAAGTTGTTTTACATCAATTAGATGCTTCCACTGGTTTTCAGTAAGCTTTGGGACAGCAAAATATTAACTCTAATTTACAAGCAGGCCTCCTTTGTATTTTTTTTCTTTCAGCTGAAATAAGTTTCAAATGTTCTTTGTAAATCTTCTGTAGCATCTGAGCTCAGCATTTCAATCACATTATGTTTTCCTAAAATGGCAAAATAGAAAAGATAGCAAAGCAAAGATGATGACAGTACGAAGGAAGCAGAAGCAAGAGTTTGAGCTGTAAATTTCATTATTTACCTGCCCGATGCTGTTCCTTGCCTTCACTGACTTGTCATATTTTCTGCAAGTTTCTGTTTTTCCAATCACTTCAGACCGTTTCAGCACTTCTCTTCACAGGCAGAAATTACTTTTATTGCTTTCCTAGTAATCGTGGAGTCTGACTTTGCAAAATACACGGGGAAGTTTGAGGATGTTGTTCAAGGAAGTATCGAAACTTCATTTGGGAAGATCAACCTGGGAGCTGGAGGGAAGGGCTATGTGGAAAACCAGTCCTCATTTGGAAACCTGAGGAAGCAGGAGGTTGACTTGCAGCAGCTTATGAAAGATGTCAAGGACAGGTATGTCTTTAATGTGGGCATGGTAGTGGACAGGAAAGGTTACTGACCTGAAAAGGCTTGGGCCAGCTGTGGTCACTGAACAGTTGATTCTGTGGTGTTGCCATAGTTTTGAGACCTATTTTTATTACTAAGCTCTCATTTTCAGGTGATAAATCATATAAATAACAATGAAAATTTTCAGATTTTGAAAGCTTGATGGTCAAACTTTTCCCTTTGGTTTTAAAAACATCTCTCTTGTGCATTTGCATGAATTACCACATGGAACAAGAACCAGTTTCTCCCAACTCTGGGGGACTCTAACTGAGGTCCCAATCTGGGGTGGGGAGGAAGATTGGTTTCTCAGTGTAACTGGGGAAAATGCTCTGGAAACTGAAATCAGAACAGATGGTGTTCTTGTAAGCAGGCTTTATAGTTTTGTGTGTGTGTGTGTGAGTGGCTGTGCTAGGAAGTTGGATTATTTGAAGCTGAAGGAATAGCAAAGGTGAGCAAGCATGGTCAGTGCATGTGTCAAACAAAGATACAGGTTATAGATCTGTTGCTGGCTGTTACACACTGTAGTAGCTGACAGTAACTAGCACCTTAATTTTACAAGAAAAGGGATGCTTCCTGTCCTACTCTGAGGTTGGACTGATTTAATCTTGCAGTGAGACAGTCATGGACCAAAGCCTACTTGGCAAGCAGCTGACGAGCCAGGGGCCTACTCTGTATTGCAGGTCCTGCCTCATGGGAGATAGGGTGGTTCGTTTGTGACAGCATTGTATGCTACGTCTGTAGCAGGTGGTGTAATGCATTTTAAAAGCCTCTGCTGATGCTCTGAAGATAAAGATGATAGCTTTTTGTTATCAGTGCAAAAATGGTCGGGAGCAGTGTACACTTTCTTTAGATACACTATTCTAGAAATAATCAATTCTCTTGTTCTCCTAGGAACAAATGGCTGCTGTTCTTTTTATCGTGAGCATTCACAAGTCAACAAATTTATTCTAATAAGGCACCCTGCTATCTTGGTATTAAATGTCTTATTAAAGCACAAAGTGCTGGGCTAAATGCATGTACCAGGCCTGTAAAATTAGTATGCATCTAAGTATCGGAAAAAGCATCAGCCAAGATTTAGAATCTTGTTTCTAACACTGCAGTCCTGTAGAAAACCAAACTAGAGTAACTTCTGTTTAGA
The DNA here is from genome assembly GCA_013400835.1 of Zapornia atra. Lineage (NCBI taxonomy): Eukaryota > Metazoa > Chordata > Aves > Gruiformes > Rallidae > Zapornia > Zapornia atra. The sequence continues at coordinate 56,195 of VZTU01024487.1, read as the reverse complement.
TTGGTTAAGTTTTTACTTAGTATTCTGCAAGAAGGTGCCTACTCTGTTCAAACAAATAATCTTCCTGTAGCGCATTGGATTTACTTCAGCACATCTTGGGTTATAATCCTGGATGTAACTGAAAACCTAGAAATACAGGATCTTCTTTTGAGTGTGGAAAATCAGTAGCTCTACACTGATCTGAATATAACTGTAAATGAGGTTAATGTGTGTGCCAGTTTATATAAAGGAGCTGCCACTTAGTTCACAGAAAAGATGCTCATAGCTTATTAAGGCTTATGATGCAAAGTGTATAATTGATACCCAGTCGGTCTGGCTTCTGACAGGTCACTGAAAATGATGAGGATAGTGTAATTTATTTTTTTCCTTCAGCATAGCACTGAGGCTTACTGGAAATTGTGACTGTACCTTACAAATGAAATTCCAGTTACTCATTCATATTCTGTGATTTATGATGGATGGTGTCCAAGCTTCTAGCTTTCATCTTGTTCGTGGAGCATTGTGTGGCATTCAGTGTTCAGGAATACTGGTGCCTACACGCTAGTGGCTTTTTGGATGCAAAGCATTATGGTACTGAAAGGGATGTTTACCTGTCAGTCCTGGTGAGATGAGTCAGCTAAGTATTCTTGATTTCATCTAATGACATACGCTGTTTGTGCTTGTTAATAAACAAGACAACAGTTAATCTATCTCTACATACCTAGCCTAATTAGGTTCCATTTTTAAATGTTGTTCTTGTGTTAGGCTGTTAAAGTCAAAGTTGCAGCTAAATAGCAGAAAAATCTAAAAAAAAGAAAAGAAATACTCAAAGCTGATACGGCTTCTAAACTAAGTCTTCAAGGTTCAGCAGGCTGGAAGTGCTGAATGGCAGCAAATCGGTTTCCTGTCACTTCTTATGTGAACCTTCTGAAGGAGAATCCTACTGATCTTTTAATTAGATTCCAGATGCAGCATTGGCTCTCCTGCTCTGAAAAGGGATGACGGTGGAAGGGTGTGCGCTGAGAGCCTTCCTGAGATGCAGAAGCAGTGACATTTTAAGTGCAGAACGCACTTATTAACATAATATGCAATACAGAAAGGAGGTTAAATGGTAGTTTTATGTATATAGACTTCGCATATTTTAATTTACATTATTCTCACTTTTCATAGTATGTTGTGCTTGCTAATTCATGGAGTACTGTAATGCACTGCCCTTAGGGCAGAGTCCTCTGCCTTTAACTCTGGTGAGATTGCTATGGACTTAAGAGTGTGTTCCATCTTCTGTTTTAAGGCTTTCAGTACTGTCTGCCATAAGATCCTCAGAAAGCTGATGAAGTATGGACTGGATGAGCAGACAGTGAGGTGAATTGAAAACAGGCTGAATGGCTGGGCCGGGGAGGGTATTGATCAGTGGTACAGAGTCTAGTTGGAGGCCAGTGACTAATGATGCATTTCAGGGACACCACCGAATCTGGTCTGGTTTAGCATCTTCATTAGTCATCGGGATGGTGGGGTCAATGAGTGTACCCTCAGCAAGTTTGCTGATGACACAAAGCTAAGAGGAGCAGCTGATACACCCAGGCATACGTGCTGCTGTCCAGAGGGACCTCAACATGCTAGGCTGCTGAGAGAGTTGTGTAGTTCAACAAAAGGAAGTGTAAAGTCATGCATGTGGGACAACCTCAGGCCCCAGTACCTGGTGGGGGCTGACCACCTGGAAAGCAGCTTTACTGAAAAAGCTTGAGGGTCCCGGTGGACATGAGTTGGAAATGAGTCAGTGTGCTTTCACCACAGAGAAGGCCAGTGGTAGCCCAGCAGGTTGGGGAAGGTGGTTCTTCCCCTCTGCTCCACGTTAGTGAGGCCACATCTGGAGCACCGTGTCCAGTACTGGGCTCCCTAGTGCAAGGGAGACATGTTCCTTGGAGACATGATCCCAGGCAGCCTGCTCTAGGTGGCCCCGCTTGAGCAGTGTGGTTGGACAGTGACCTTACAACCTCAAGCATTCTGTACTTTTTCCCTCCAGTGAGAAGGATCATGAGGTGGCTACAATCTTCGTAGTAGAAATCTGCTTGGTTTTAGCATTTCCCTAAGTTATTAGGTGTTTGAAATCGAAGTTCTGAGAGGACAGTGACAGAGGAGAGAAAGAAACATGACCAAGTGGCAGCAGTCAGTCCTCATCAACTGCAGGAAGGTTTGCCTGTCACACTTCTGTGATTTCATGTGAATGCTTCCTAACTCTGTCATTAGCATATTAGAAAAACAAGATAAGTGTTATTGGTAGTATATTCTGAGATGATTCAAAGATGTTTTTTACACTGTTGCATATTGCACTTTAACATGCACTTTCATTGATAAAATTATTGTCCACACTGAGACAAAAATAGGTGCCTGTTTCTAATCTGAATGCAGGGGAAATTCAGCCCATTTTGTTATTTAGCCTTTAAAACTCCTGGAGCTTTTATGTGTATGATGGGAAAAGCAGTCAGTTTTCTACCGAAGGTGCTGCATCGGTAATCTGAAGTCACAGAATGTTACGAGACAGGATTGAATAAAATCGATTGTGTGTGTGTGTGTGTGTGTGTGTGATTTAAAAAATGAGGATGCTGAATAGAAAATAGAGGAGCTATATGTCACTTGCATACTCAGAAGTCTGATGTTCTTGGGGAAAATGTTCTATATGTCAAGGTGTTCTGTAGGGAAAATTGTGAAATGCTATCAGTAAGCTGGCTGTAGCAGGCACTGCCTTCTGGTGTGGCTGTAAGAGGTAGGTCAGAGGGGTTACATTTGAAATGGATTAACAAAAGAAACATTATGCGTCTGTGCATGGTGGAGAGTGGCAGAGGGAGATCTGGTCGATTTTTATTCCATGGCTTTCATGTAGAGGTCTCTATCAGAGAAGGAACAAAGCCGGGCGAAGGCTCTCGCTGTGCAGCACATGTCATGTCTGTGGAAGACATCAGGCTATTGCGCATTATAAATGAAATGTGGAAGACTGAACAAGCTGAGGAACTGTGCCCGAGTAGTGAAAGATGTTTTGTAGTGAGTCACATGGATGTTAGGGAAGAAGCTACATTTGGGTGAGGCGGTGAGAGCGAGGCATCTGTGCCTCTACAGCTTGGAGAGGAGGTGTGTTGAGGTGATGTTGCCCGGTGCAGGACTGAAGAGGTTTGTCACCCATGTGGGTAGTTAGGAGGTGCAGAAATGTGTGCCAGCAGGCAACAGTACTGACTTCAATGTGAGGGTGGGGAGAGTACTCAGAGTAGTAGCTATTCTTTTTGGTATTCATAGTAAATTGGCAAGCGCCTTGCCTTGAGGATTTGTGGGGTTACTGAGAAGAGTTACTGAGAAGACTACACAGGATTTGATGGGGAAAATAGTCCTAGCCCACCTCCTTTGTGGGTGGTTTGGTCGGAGATTCTGTGCCTAAAGGTAAGACCCTCAGTCCTAGTTGCGGGGATTAGAGGAGGCTCTTGATCTCCTCTAACTGTGAGAGCCTGTTCTATTGCCAGGTGGTGCCTGTTTTCTCTTACTTTCCATTGGTTTCTGCCTTTTTTCCTTTTCTGCTTCCAGTCTGGAGGAAATTGCCTTTGTGCCTCCCTATTCTCTACTGCTTTCCTCATGCATGGACAAAAAGGCTGAATAAAAGTAAAGGAAACCTTTGCATTATGGGACAGTGGAAATGTTTCATCCAATTAAATGTGAAGTGAGACCAAAACTCAAAGAAATTATTTTCTGTTCGTTTGACCTGTAGAGCTTCCAGCATAGTAAATCACTGACCTCGGGAAGGTCACTTAAACCAGAACAAACCATCAGACAAAATCCCATAATCCTTATATTTTACGTTACTTATACAGGCTCATACTCTTTGTGTTGATAATGGGGGATAGCAAGCCAACATCTCATTGTATTTAATAGTAGTGTTGGGTACTTCAGCTCAGCTTCTTAAGGTGGGAATGAGTACAGGTCACACAAGATTGTTGAGGGCTCCTGTATGATAGATGGTGGAAGAGATGGTGAGAGTAATGTGGAGAGCAGAAATAAAAGCTCTGAAACATGACCTGTAAAACAAAAAAACCCCACAATGCAGTTTGTGTGCCTGCATGCATGTATTCTCAAGGGTTTAACTCAACCATCTCTTGTTCTTCAAGATAGCTTCTTGGTATTCAGTGTTTCGCTAGCAAATTAGTTCAGCTCTTGCAAAAATCCACACGTGGGTTGAGCAGCCATGGCCCTGCAATACTTTAAGCCCTGCTCTGATCGTCAAACTTTAACCCTCTTGCGTTTTGCTCTTGATGACTGTTTTCAATGGTAATTTAGATAAGCTGGGTATTTGCTTACCTCAGGTTGTTGTCTCCTGTTTGAGTTGCTGAGAAGAGCAGAATGTTTTGCCTTCCATGGGCTGCATGTGCCCCAGTGATACCTTAACAGCATGCTGGCACGCAGCCCTGGAGTCTAGGGGGTGTCATTCTAGAAAGTTCAGTGCCTGAGATCTAGAGGTCACTTAACCTTTTCTTTCAGGACAGTACAGTTATGTGCAGCTCTAGGTAAGAGTATGTGTTTTAAAACTCTGCATCCAGTTGGCTTGACTCACTGAAGTTTTTGGGAAAAAGAGAGCATTTCTGCAAGCTTTACAGTTCAGTGCATCCCACTGAAGTCACTTGGGGCTGAGGCAGTGGCCGTGTCTCTGCCACACAATGCAGCTCTGTGCAGAGGACCCCCAGTTACCTCTGAGACAGCGTGACTGCAGTGGGGCTGCATCAGGGACCAAAGCAGGCAGATCTGTGCCCCTGTCCTCTTAGCTTCCCATGTTGCAGCCGCTCATCCAGCACAGCCTCAGAAATTCCTTTGCTGCACCTACTGCAAGTTTACTGATGTCTTCTGACTCTGCCACTCTGGTGTTAGTTCTGCATCTGAACCTGAGCACCAAGAGCACGAGGGCATCTGAGCAAACCTCACCTCAGGCAGAATACTCTGGAAGTAGATGGAAGAAAGTCTGATGAATTATTTTGGTCATTGGTTCATATCGAGTTAAATCATAGTCTGTGTGCTTCTTATGTTAAAACAACAAATAACTATTTAATCTGTATTTTTCTGCCTTTGATTGTTTTGTTTCTTTTGCTCTAACTTTTGGGAATATCCAGTGAGTTTGTCATCCTCTAAAACAGGCAAAAAATCCCTCATATGAAAGCAAGTGACAAATCGCTTTTGTGCTGCTTCATTGTATTTCTTTCCCCATGGCTTCTTAGGTCAAATGTTAAAATTGCAAGTTCTTAGTGCCTTAATTTGTATTTTCAAGATGCTTAGCACACCTCTTCAGAATGATAAATAATTACTGTGAAGTACAGGCTTGATGGTCTGTTATTGTGATAACTAATAGCACTGGTTTGGCAGACACTTCTGAGAGCAGCTGTGTCTGTGATGGCTTGACATTTCTTCAATTTTTGCTTAATCCAAAGATTCATGGCATTCCAAGCAGAAAGCATGGCTTTGCACCAAAACAAAAAAAGTTATATTAATAATCTCAGGAATGTTTTGGGGTGCTTTTCTAGTGGCTGCTACATTGCTTCAGAGGTATTTTCTTTCCTTTGTTTAAACAATCAACTTTAAGGTTTTCAGACAGTTCATTCCAACTGACTGAACTTCTACATAGGCATGTAACTCTCCAAAGATCAAAAATTGCCTCAGGATATTTTTAATTTAATAAAGAACCTAGCTGACTACAGACTTATACAGACTGCATAAATCCCAGACTCCAGAATCTAATAAATCTAAAACTTTTTAATTAAAAGTAGAGAGAGATCTCAATTTAAATAAAGCAGAGTCAGACATGTCTTTCTGTCATATTTTGGGGGAATTGCCATTTAGCCCCCTGAAAAGCCCTTTACAGTAAAAGACAGAAAAGGCTGAATAAAGTTGAGCCAGGGATAGCAATCTTTTAATCTTCCAGCTGTCTTGCTGGAGTTATCTGTTCGTAGAAAATACGACATCTCATCTGAGGACCACCAATGGGTATTTTGCAAAAGTGTAATATATTTGACATGTTTTAATCAATCAAATACAGGCAGGAAGTTGCTTTAACTGTTACCAGGAAGCTCAGAAGACATGGTAGTGAATTTTGTCATCTCTTCTTAGAAAAGAATCCTCTCGTATTGTTTCTGGGAGCTCACTTCTTCTGCTCATTGTAAGATGGCACTAACTTTAGGAATATCCCCAGCCTCATTTAAAGGCACACTGAGTTATGTTCTGGAGTAGGGATGGCTTGCAAAGTTGGAGGCACAGGGAGGCTGGAGACTTAAGGTCCCTCCCACAGTTAATTTTTCTTTGGACTGTGAGAGTCCTAGTCATTAATTGTAAAATCTGAGGCTATACTGATGAATAACACAGGAGTTTATAGTGGGTGGGGTTTTTCTGCGATCTCCAATCCCAAAACCCATGAAATCTTTTCTCTGTTTTCTCATGCAGTCCTTTGAATGCTCAGTGCTGATCCCACTCTGCCAGTGCAGAGTTTAAGCAGACAGTGGAACAGATCCCTAGCGAGCTGTGAGGGTTGGCATTGAGGCGTCACTCTTAGTGTTCTGTTCATCCCTCAGGGAGAAATTTTGATGACTCAGAAATTGGCAGCAGTATGTCAGGGCACTCCTTTGCCTGCACATGGGCCTTCAGAGGCCAAACCAGCTTCCTAATGGTAACCTCAAGCTGTTCTAGACCATGATGAGTCTGGACATCGGCACTTAGGTGTGAAGTAGCCCATGCTACCTCCCCTGTTGAGAAGCACCTGGATGTACAAAGACAGAGGTGACAGGATGGAATGGTGATGGGCAGATAAATGAAACAGAGCTTGGCCAGATGGCTGGGAAGTGTTACAATTGAACTGTGAGGAGGGGAGAGTAAGGCTAGAAATCACAACACGCTGGGGTCATTTGAGTGTAGGAGAGAGCAGAGAAGTCACGTGAAGTGGGACTGTTGAGCTGGGTGGCTGTGGGACAAAGCTGAGGTGAATAAGATGGAGGGGGAAAAATGGGACTTGCTCTGGTCAAGTAAAAGAGAGAAAACCAAGACCTATCGTTAGAAAAAGTGGGGCTTGATTGCAAAGAGAGAAACTAAGCAGACTGAAGGATTGCTTGCTGTGCATTTCTGTATTTCCAGTAGCTTGACTGCAGCTTCGTTCTTGCTAGGCAGAGCTTTGTGATGTTTGGTTAATGCTCTTACATGACATGGCTATTATGTATTACACTATTACAGGTATATTGTGTGTGTATGCATAATGTATGTAGTAGTGCTAGGCTGCAGTGAGTTTGTAGTGTGATCTGTGAGAACAAATCTTTTGTTTGTACTCTCTGGTAAGATTTTGGTTGAAACAATTCTTTTGAGTGAAGACTACAGGATGTGACCTGTTGACTTACCAACTCTGGTGCTAATGTAAGACTCTGAAGAGAATGGCCAGCTGGCATCCTGTGCCATGGCTGCATTAAGGTCAGTGTGAGATCACTGTAGCAGAGGATGAAGTCCTGTGTCTGCAAGCCTGGCTGGTTCTTTTCCTGAAACTCTTTAGTTCTCCTGTGCTTTTTTTGTGGCTTACAGTGTAGCCAGTCAACTGCCATTTTTGCTCAGAGTGAGGAATTAAGAATTCAATACATGTGTTGGGACTCTGTGGAATACAGATATTTACTGCTAGCAAATAACAAAAGAAGACATAATAATTTTGAGGAGACTGCTCATACAGAAACCATTGTTATTTTTACAATAAAAGCTTCTTCAAGCAATTAGGAAAATGTTTTTTCTCAAGTCTAGTATTTATGTTGTTAACGGTGTCTTTTCTTTTTCAGAACAATAAATCTAAATAGTAGTTTACTGCAACAAGTAATAGAAAGAAAACGTGAAGTGCTGTGCATCTTGAGAGAAAAGATAATAACTACTCAGAAGTGCACGATATCTGAGCATATCCAGACTGAGGAAAAAGTCAGTGGTGTGATGGGATGCAGTACAAAAACAATAAAGGTAAAAGTTATTAAAAAGTCTACAAGGAATAGAACATTTGTGGATTATCTGAGAAGAAATTATGATTTCAGGGTAGTTTTCGTGCTTCCTTAATATGTTGAAATTCCCCAGTTGCAAGAACTCACTGCACTGCTTTGGTGTGAAACTTCAGAGAGATAAAACACCTTTTTCCATTCCTTCACTGACTAAAGATGCCATCTTTTAGTGTGAGCCTGGAATGTGGTTTCCATCAATACTGTCAAATTGTGTTTCAGTTCTGTGTAGATTCCTGTCTACAGCAGAATGTAAAGCAAATGTATTAACAGTTCAGTGAAAGTTGACGAGCAAAAAGCATTGCTGAAGCATATGTATTTGAAAACCCAAGTAACTGTTCATTAAAAACGTTTGCAATGCCCAGTGCATTTTAATATCTATTGAGGAGCTATTTGGTTTCGATCACAGGAGTTGAGACTAACTGCACTGTGAGGATATCTGAAAAATTAGAGAATCACAAGGTTGGGAAAGAAAAATTGTCTATGAATTGAGAGGGAATTGCCCAAGTCAAAACGTATGCTCATTCCTTGTCAGCTATGGGTTTTTTATAAGCTGCACATGAATCACTTCTGCGTGCAGGGTGTCTCCAGTAACAGAGATCTGGGACTTGCAGTTCAACAACCCTCTGAAAATTCCCTTTTCCTGGTACCAGCCACCACCAGGACAGAAGGGGTGTCAGGATAGAAGAGGGCATGATGCCGGAGTGGGTGCCCGTTTCTTAGTGACACAGGCAAAAGTTACACCTGGAGCTGAACGTTGTACTAGGACAGGGTAGCTAAGAGTTTGAGAGCTGCTCACGACATTGTGCTACTTCTGTCTCACTGTTCATCTACTTCTTTTCATATATGTCAACTGTAACTTGTGCTTTAGACACCATGGAGAATAAAACACATTGTTAATTAATTCTGTGCTCAAGCTACACAATAACTGAATCAGATAAAGAGTGAATGGATTTGTCTTCTAGGTTTCAGTGAGTGAAAATGGAAGCATGCTGAAGGATTCTAGTGTGATCCTTGAAATTCCTCCTGCAACCACTATTGCCTATGGTGTAATTGAACTGTTTGTAAAGCACAGTGGCCAGTTTGGTAAGTACAAAACTCCTTCTGTGGGACGTATTTCAGCTGTGCACAGAGCTGTCTTAGGCAATGATGTCTACAGATCCCTGTGTGTGAGGGTGACGATGTTGTATGGTCTTCATTGCCTTGATAGTTTGTGCTATGAGATGCTGCTGTTCTGATTTAGTAATGCCTTTTCCCTTGTTTGAATAAATCCTAAACTCACAATAACTTGGGTTTCAAGTGACTGCAGAAGTCATCTAGCTCAAGCCCCAGCTCAAGGGAGGGCCAGCTTCTGAAGCTCGACCTAACTCTGACAAAGATCGCTTGTGTCTTTGTTCAAGTTTTGAGTATCCCCAGAGTCACGTGTTCCATCACCCCTCTGGGCAGCCTGTTCTTGTTTCACCACCATGCTGGTGAACTTATTTTTTCCTTAATAGCTAATGAGAATTTCCCTCCCTTTAATTTCATAAAGGTTGGAAAACACCTCCAAGATCATCTAATCCAACTGTCCCCAATTTTGTGTCTTTCCCCTTTTGTCCTCTCGTCATATGGAAGAGTCTGGCCCTGTCTTCCCTTTGTGCTGCCGTTGGGTAGCTGTAGATAGCAATTGTGATCTGCCTTAGCATTCTTTCCTCTGGGAAGGATGAAGCTGGTCTCTCAGCCTCTTCTCATACGTGGTGTTCTCCAGCCCACGGGGATCTTGCTGTTTGCTAGATTGTTCCACTCTGTCTTGTACTGAGGAGTCCAAAACTGGGCACGTGGCTCTGAATGCAGTCTCCCAAATTGAAAAATCATTTTCATCGATCCACTAGTTAGACTCCTGTCAGCGCAGCCCAGTATGCAGCAGACATCAATAGCTGCAGGGGCACGCAGCTGAACCTCTCGGATTTGTAGACCAGGTTTTGTCTTCAGGTTTGCTTCTAGCTAGCTGGCCCTCAGCCTGCACTGGTTTGACAGGGAGAGCAAACCAAATATCAATCCGCAGTCAACAAGGAATGTTTAGACAGCAGTCATGCTCAGAACATAGCTGGGTGTAAAGTGTAGGACTGGAGTTTAAACTTGTCTGTCTGTGTCGCGCTTTCCTATATAGATCTTTCTCCCAACGGCTGCAGAAATGTCCTTGTCATGTTTTCTGGTTGGGCTTTTTTATTTCAGGCTGAATATTTTCAGGTGTCAAAACCAAAAGTTGCAGTTGGCTTTGAGAGGAGTAGTAACTCTGCTCTACGGAGTCACCTGGGTTTGTCTGTCTTGTCTGTCCTCAGTTGAACTCCCTGACCTAAAGGAGGTTTCAGGGGATGTTATGCAAGAGGGAAAGAGATCGGACAGACTGCGTAGAGCTGGAAGTTGGAAAGGATTTCTGTGGAGAAACAGGAGATACGTTGAAGAAATAATTGAAGTGCAGCTTTGAGTCTGGGTTGCACTTTATTTGGATAAGAAATGCAGAACATGCTCTCCATTATTCTCCTTCAGCTGGCTTCTGGTATTAAGGAAGTCTGTAGGTTCAGGAATATAAGTAAATATTATGTAACTTGTTAAAAAAAAAATAACTGCAGTGTGGAATTGCTCTGACGTAGACTGAACACAGAGATACACCAGAGGGCATTGACTTTATGGTCATAATAGAACTGTAATTCTGAGTAATCAGGTGCAATTAAGGCTATCTGACTACATAGATGTATAGCTTGATAGCCTACTTAAGTGTTTTTCTGGATGGAAACTCCTATGTTATGCTAGCTAATAGTATATGGGTCTTGTTAATGACCTGTATTTCTCTGCTCTTTTCCCACTTCTTTTTTCACTTTTTTCCATATTTAATGTTAAGTCTTTTAAGCTTCAAAACCATTACAGCTCGTTTCATTTTTATCTCAAATGGCTTCTTGCCTTTTTTTTTTTTAATTTGTGCTATCTTCTCTTACTTGAGTGCTATTGAGAAGGTAAAGTGGAGGAACTAACAAAAAAAAATACAGATTTGCCAGCAAGAATTCAGTATGGTGGAGCCAAACCTTCAACTTCTTCATGTCTGAGCAGTGATCAGTGTCTGTTTATGGAAATAAAAACAGCCTTTGAAGGTAAATCCAGGGACTAAAGTAGTTCTTTCACCTGAAACTGGAAGAGATCAGTAACGAGATTCTCTTCACAGATAGTTACAGGGTAAGGTGTATGTGTGTAGTTTGGGATTTTTTGGTTGGTTGCTTTGGTTTCTTGGCCATTAACAGTATTTGATTTACTCTTTTAGGGAAAAATTATATATAAACTTTCTTTAAAATATTCTGACTAATATGACTGGACATTCTTGAACATTTTTATAAATTAAAAAAAGGTATAATCCTTTTCTAATTCCTTTACGACAGTGGTGTCGTGTAATCATTGTTTGATTTCAACAGGCTGATTTCCTGCATGTAAAAGCTGTTCCTGTTAAAGCCTGTGCAGTTTTGTGTGGGTCTAAAGTTTCCCTGCAAGTCCTCTTGCTCTTGCTTTACACAAGAGGAGGTATAGTAGCACCCAGTTGATTTGCTTTGTTCTGTTCATTTCTGTGTATCTCGCTTCCTTTTAAAGGTCTGTAATTAAACAGCCCTAATCTGTTCAGCTTCAGCCTGCAAAGGAGTCTCTTTGTGTTTGACTGTTTTCATTGATCCTCTGTAGTTTTCCATTTTTGTTAATGTTTATGGATAACTAACAAGACCTAGCTGCACTAGTGGAGTTTAGTCATTGATGGATGTATAGAAGTCAGTAGAGAAAATACCACAGTGTTAGGTATGTGCTTTCATTTGCTTTTTTTCTCTTTTCTTTTTTTTTAAATTCCCAAAGAGTATCACAGAATTAATGAGATGCAAAATTAGTTAGCAGTCCTGTTAATACAAAACTTCTCAGAGCCCTGTATTTTTCTCTGAATCGAGTCCTGTCACAAGATTTAACAGCAGGCTCTCTCTCTTAAAGCTCTTCACATGACACTGTGTATGGGCTTCCTTTATTAGCATCATTCTGCCTGAGGAGGGCAGGTAGTTCATTGTCCCTCTCTTCCTCCTTCAGGGTTTGTGTGAAAGCCTTGCTACTCTCGATGAGCACTGTTGGCCTGATGGTGCCTTGGCTGCCATCCGGAGTCTTGTTGCTTTGGGAAGTTCTTTAATTTGTATTAATCACTTTCTGCTCCTCTATAGCTCACCCTTCTCTGTGAAGGGTTAGGCAGGCATAAAGGTCTCTGTCGTCTTTCTTCCTCTGTGGCTGAGATTTCTTTGTCTGTTCTCCCTTTGAAAAAGCTTTTTGCTGATGGAGTGCTCTCCGTGCTTTCTCATCTGCTTTGAATGTCCTTAATTTGGTGAGACAGACTCTTAAAACTGCAGGAAGGTTATATTTATGTTTTGTGCCTGGTACATGTGAGCACTGGGCTTGATTAAGTGGTTTTTTTTTCCCCCCCTTTGCTGTCAGATACTACTTTAAAATTGAGTTTCTCTTACTAGCCTGCCTGCATTCTCCTCAGACCTGCTACCGAGTGCCATGGGTACAGTTCCAAATTTTGCATTTGAGCCAATAAAAGACAATCAAAGTATGCATAGGGTTTGAGTGTATTCTGCATCTTTGGGGCACAAAATTGAACACGTGAGCACTGAACTTGATACTTCAGATTTCTCAGCATAACTGTTGCAAGGGCTGCCTGCATACCTCCCAGCCTCATCATGTTGGGGGCCTTGGGGTGCCAGGAAATCGGCAGCCCTGCCTGGGTGAGATTGGCCAGTGCTCACCCTGAGAGCAAGGCACAAAGGCTAATCCAGCCAGGATGTGATATTTTCTCCATGAAGTTACTGCAAGGAGACAATATGTTGCAGAGTGATTCTGTTAGTGAACGTGCTTGGGTGAAGTCCTCCAGAGACTTTGAAATGCCCTCTGGTTCCCACTCATCCGAAGAATGGAAGGATGAACTTGTGGCTTGGCTGAGAAAGATGAGTGTACCAGTGCCATGACCAGAAGCTGCTCTGTCAGGCACTCTTCAGTTCTTCTGAATCTCATGTCTCCATCGTGAGTGGACCCTTTAGCCCTCATTACAGTGCATCTCTTAACTGGTAGAAAACATGAGACATTCATAGCTGCATCTCTTGCAAGCATTGTTTGGGTTTACAGCGTTGGTGAGAAGTTTCCATGGTGTTTGCTGTCTGTGTGAGTTCGCAGGAGCTGCTGCTGCGTTTTACAGTCGGCAGCTGCACCACAGGACAGGAGCTTCGTGCACTGTACAGAGCATCAGGGCTGCAGTAACACTCAGTCATGCACAGGCACAACCACCATGGGCATTCTGTCTGCCTAAGGCAGGAGACGTGGGGAAATGGCGTGCGAGAGCACTGCACAATGTAAGATAGCAGCTCATTCAGTACATTGCTTGTGTATTTTATTTTTTTTAATTTAATTTTTAATTACAGAATTCTGCCTGCTGGATGAACAGCAAGGAGGTTTTGAAAAGGAAAGCACAGAAGGCTCAGCTTACCCTCATTCAGCGCTGTTCAGAGATGCTTTGTTTCTCTATCAGCCAGATGCTGTTGATAATGAGACGTACTCTGGGGCTAAAAACCTCATTCCCAGCGATGCTTCTTTAAGTGTGCTGAAACAAGGTATTACCGGAAGTGCTTTGCAGTATTACATTACAGTGAGTTAAGCAATGTGATCAGAGGAAATAATCTGGTACAGTAGTACATGAGAAATTATGTTAGTTCATTTTAATAGCCCTTATCAGGAACTCCTGGGGGAATGAATACAAAAATTTACTTCTGAGAGGTGTGTGCAGCAGGCTGTTCTCTAGGAACATCCTCAATCCTGCTGTCATAAATATGATCTTACAAAATCAGGGGGGCTTTTATGCCAGTTCTGTTATGTTCCAGATAAGCTTCATAAGGTTAGTGATGATTTGTGCTTTCATTCAGAAAAGGGGCACTGAAAATATTTTTTCATTGTTTGGAAAATATTTCAGTGAAGTTTCTCCCATAAAGGTTTTTAAGTCCCAAAAGTTACAAAGACACTTCCCCTGCCTTCAGTTTTCTGTGAAGCTTTATAGAAGTCTTTGGTCAACTAAGGCTGACAAAAGTAAAATGTGAGGTTTACAAATTGGTATAATGAGCCAGGCACAACTTACTTATTGCAGGGATTGTCAGCAGAAGAATAAAAAAGGGGAAAACAAATTAGGGCCTCAGAACACGCTTCACTTCTCCTCAGTTCTTGGTAAAGTTCTTATAGCTGGTTCTGATGACAAACATCACTGCTGCTGTCTCTAAATTTCACCTTTTGTTCATGGCTGTTCAGTGTCTCTGACCAGCATGGATATTTGTTGTCCTGAAACACTTCCTGTCATTCTCCAAGGTAGCCTTGTTTGAAAGGGGTAACGGTGCCTCCCTGTGTATAGAAACCCCACTTATTTCTGGAAGACTGGTGTGACACTGGTTTGGTTTTTTGTTTAGCTTGACATACCTTTGTGCCTTCCTTGCTTAAAAGGCTTGGGGGGTTCTTTTCATTACTTAACATGGATGTCTCTTAGGAAAAACTAAAATAATGTTTCTTCTAAAACAATCTAAAGTAGGTTTCCTCTTCTCTTGTTTGTGTAGGCAGCCATCCTGTTACATCAGGTGCAAAAAGCACCTGCCTGTGGCTGGCCTTCCCCCCTCACCCAGTGAAGTAATGTTTAGATATTAAAGTCATCCTTAAAGAAAGCGTGTCTCTTGACTGGAGTGGCATGAAGGGGAAGTTCATTTCAACAAGTTCACTTACCTGCCCCTATTTTTGGAGTGTGGAAAAATACATCCCAACCTTCCAGTTAGCATTATTGATGGGAAAACTTCTTACTTGCTTTTAGCAAAGTGGTAATTGAGTGTCACAAAACCACATTTTGGTTTAGCCTCATAGTTGGGTTGTGGAGAAAGAAGTGCAGTGAACTCTCTTGTGCTTCAGCTGTATGTGGTGTTACAGATTCAGTATTTCAGTCAAGATGGTTTTGTCCTGATTTTTATAATAAGTCTTTTTAGATCAGGGGTGAAGGCTGTAATTCTTTGATGCACCAGATGAAATGCAATGACAGTAACAATTTATTATCCCAATAGGAGCTTTTAATTCTGTGTGTGGATTTACACCGTTGCCTTTGTAATTCCTGTTAATCTAAGGATTAAGAAGTAAAGTTAGGAGCAGACCTCTTCATGCTGCATTATAAATTAACATTCTGTGGAGGTGAACTTCCAAGTGAGAAACTTAATGTATGGTTGGCTCAGTTAACATCAAAATACAGTTTTCTGACATACTAAAAATACTGATCACTGAAGGTGGGTCCTTGGTAGCTGTTCTTCCTCAGAATTTTCACCGAGGCTTCCTCTGCTCATTAGGGAAATACAATGGGAGGTGTTCCAGCCTGGCATTCTGACTTGTGCTGATGGGAATCAGGATGTCAAGAAGTGGTGATAAATGAGCTCATGAAATACATAGCAAAAATGTTTTGACTGGTATTTGTGTAGAAATACTTAGTTTTACTTTTCACTGCTTTCTTGGGAAAGATCTGTCACGGTTGAAGACTCAGTTCCAGCCCTTTGTGAAGCTGCCGGAAGACAAGCAAAGAGCTTTATATAAAACCTTTTGGGAACTCTTGCTCCAGCAAGAAATGGTAGCTGCCCTGGAGGACGTGGTAAGATGAAGGAACTTTGGTTTGCTTCCGAAAAATACTTTTGGGATAGAGCTAGCATTCTTTTTTGCTTGAACTTTTCTCTGTTCAAGAAGTTTCACTTAGCCTTTTGCTTCCAGTTAGAGGATATCTGCACAGGAGATAAGCCAGACCTGAAGGAGTTAAAACCTGCACAACAAGAAGACCTCACTGACTTCTTGCAGCTCTTGGGGTACAGTTTACAGAGTGAGCAGAAATATCAGCCTCAAGATGAAGAACTTTTCTCAGCTGCTCATCTGCTCATCGGTGCTATCTCTGGTATGTTGTGAATGAAAAGAGACTTTTTTTCCCCCTTCATTATTTTATTTTATTTTCCTTTTAGAAGCTCCCTCTGTGTTGAAGTGTTAATGGCCCTTTTGGCATCTTTGGTGAGCTGAGAGAACATAATTTGTTCTGTTCCTTTTCCTGGGTTTCACATACCCTGCTTAGCAGTCTTAGCAGGGAACTAAATTCAGCCCTCTATCACTGACAGACTTTTTGCTTGTAAAACATAAATTTCCCCCCAGATTGCTCAGCTCTGCTCTCTGCTGAGTGTGAGCATTCCCAGTTTGCCAAGCTCATTTCTGTCCTTACCACGGACCAGAGTTCTTCATGCCTAAATGCTGAGAATCACAAATGAGGTGTTGTCTTCAGCATACCAGCGTTTATTGTGGAGGTGCAAACTATATTTAGCAAAAAATGAATTTAACATAGAGATGCTGCAATTAGAGGGTTGTTTGGCAGCTGCTGAAAAGGGAGATTAAACATAAATGTCAAACAAATGCCACGCTCACAATCTCATTGGCACCACAGTGTTAATTAAAAGCTACCTGCAAAGTCCAGGACAGACTCCTTCCTGGCTGCTTCTCCTCTCTCATGTATAAAGAATTTCCTGCCATTAAGCTATCAAAGGGAAGTGCATCGTGGTATCTGTCAGATGTGGCACTGTGCAGCAGAATGTCAGTCTGCATCCATATGCACGTGGTGCCCAGGTAGGAAAGCTTAACTCCTTTGTGGAGATAGAAAAGAAAATGAAACCAGAAACCCGCTGATGTGCCAGCACTTGTCAGATGCCATTAACAGTAGGGCACAGCTAATTGAGTGCATTGCATTATCACCTGCCTCTGGACAGAATGTCTGCTGCTGATGTCCAAGTGTAGCTGGATCAAGAATCCAAAGCTTTGGTTTATGCCTGTTGCTTCTATTAGGATTATTTAACAGCCTTGAGTCACAGAGTTGAAGGGCACCACAGGGATAATTCAGTCCATCTACCTGCCCCGTGGCAGTCTTAGCTCTGTCACTCTTCTCAAATTGTTTTTCTGCTGAAGTCAGTATCTCATAGAGATTTTTGAGGGCATTCTGGTTTTATTTGAGGCTGAAATCATCCATCCAACCTGCAGACTCGGAGTGAGATGCTGCAGAGGTACTTGGGAGACAAGAATGGTGGGGAGGAGGTCGCCTTTCCTACCAGCTGACTCTTTTCAAAGGCAGGGAGAGTCAGTGTGGGTTGTAGCCACTGCCTGTCCCGTTTCATTCTTCGCTCTGGGGAACGGGCGGGAAGGGGCTGGATCAGCCTCTTGCGGATGTCCAGCAGAGCACTTCTGGCCAGTGTCCTCAGCATTGAATCGCTTTGGTCTTCAGTGTCTGTTGCACAAGGTGCTGTACCTGCACATGGGCCTCAAAAACACAGCTCCTCTGCTGTGGCTCAGCAGGAGAACCCTGTAACAGCACTAGCTGTTAAGGAAGTCCCCTCTCCAGCAGCCAGCCTGGTGCAGTCTTCCCTAGAAACAATCTTTCCCTTTTAATGCTTCCTTCACAGAGCTGTCTGATTACACTCTTGTCTTGCTGCGTGCCTGCTGTGATCTTCAGGTTGTTCCTGCGTTGTGTTGCTTGGTGAGTAATCACAGTGTGGCCCCGGCAGCGGTAATGACTCTGTTCTCTGCCCTACCGAGCTTCTCACCCAGTACAGGAGATGTCAGGCTCCAGCGCGGGTTTCAGCTGGAGCCATCGCTCAGCCAAGGGCAGAGTCTGACAGGAGCAGGCAATGCAGATAATTCACAGTGGGTGGATACCAGACTGCCCCAGTGGTTTTGGTGTTTGGGAGAGCTCATGGGCTGTGAGCAAGAGAAAACTGTAACTTAGGCTCAAATTTTAGTTTACTAATAATCTCATCATTGTAAAGTGCCACTGACACCTGCCCCTGGAAATCAGAAATTTCCCTTTGATGGCAGCAGTGCTTGGGTCTTGGCAAACTCTGAAGTTCCAGCACTCTGAGGTCATCCATGAAACCACTGCAGCAATGCAGGGAGAGGCTTTTTTAAGCTTTTCAAGCTCACTGACAAATTGCTAGAACCTTTACATATGCAGGGGCAAGGAGCGTGCTACTGTTTGCTCAATGTGGGAGTGAGAGGTAAGATTGAGCTGCAGTGGGAGGCTAGACTAGGGTGCAGGAGGCAGTAGGAGAAGCTTCTCTGAAAGCGTGCTATGAAGCTTTGGTTCTGGATGAGTACATCATGCTTGCCAAGGCTCATAGTAAGGGGAACCTTGTCCTTTTGCTGCAGCCTTGTAAGTTTTCCTGAGCTGTGCCATGGCAGGAACAGCAACTGTTTGGAAAACCTTTTTAACACACATTTTTGCTCCCTCTCATGATCCAGCCTCACGCCGCTTCAGCCGATGGCACTGTGGCGCTGAGCAGCCCTTTGGTGACTGCTCTCTCCGACAGAGGAAGATTCGATGTCGTGCAAAGGCTGTTCGCATCATCAAGCATTCATGTGGAAATGGCAGAGTCTTCTGTAAAAGCTGTAACTATGAAGGCACCGGGATTCTTCCCGCTTGTTCTTTACGTTGCATTGTATGGATTTTATGCTTTAGCTGGGAATGTGTAGGAACTTTGCTCCCTTTCCACTTACTGCTCCATCCTGTTCTTTCTTCTGTAGCTCCGCAGCGTCGCGTTGGCGTGTTTGAGCTCGCAGCGCAGCCATGTGCTTCCCGCAGGCCAGCCAGGTGGTGGTGGGGCCGGGGTGGACCCGGTACGCCTGGTGTGAGTGCTGTATGGCACCGCTGTCAGGTGTGCGTGCTGCTGCTCTGCAGCCTCGCTGAGGCACAGCTGCAGTGCACAGACCAGAAATAGGGGCTGAAGGGCGGGAATTAAAAAGAAAAAGCAAGCCTGGGACAGAAAGGGAAGGGAGCTGTTCCGGGAGCTGTCAGGGCTGCAGAAGCCTGATTGCTGGTGTTAATGTGCGTGGGAGAGAGAAAACTGCGGAGCACAAACTGCTGTTTGTGGAAGTCCCGGGCTCTGCAAGGCGCTGCATGCTTGGCTTGTTCCAGTCTCGGTGTGCGGAATGCCTGCACTCTGGAGCAGGTGGAACTGGGGGCTCTCAAATTGGTACTTGATTAGGTTTTAACTTACGAAGCGTAGTCTGGCTTTACAGATGCAAGCTGCACACTGCAGGAAATAAAACCCACCCCTCTTTCTTGAAATCTAAGACCCTGTTAGGGACTTAGCCTCTGTACAGCATTTCTGTTTACTAGTAAGGTTTTACTCACCTCAGCGAGTCCCAGCTGTTAAAGTTGCCTTCTGAACTTTCTCTTTGAGGTACGGTGACGCCTTTTGGGGTGTGTGTGAGAAACGTCCCTGCTGCACTCCCCAAAAATGATCAGTTCACCCATGATAACATTTTAAGTGCAGATGTTTTGCTTGGTTCCTTGACCAACAGCCAGGTGTTAGTCAGGCGCTTTGTGTTTTGAAGTGTTCTGCCTTTTTTTTACTGTAATGTTTTGTAATCACATGAGGAGAATAGAAGTGCAGCAGAGGGTGAATAAGGGCTCGGGAAGGTGATGTTGAAGGTGATGTTCCAGGTGAGTGACAGGTCAGTGCTGTCAGATAAGGTGGTGCGATGGCAGACCAAGAACCGAGCTGGCAGCTGTGGGAGGGATCGGTAGCCAGGCCCTGCAGCTCAGCTAGGGTGGGAGTCCTGGGTTGGGTTCTCTGCTCTGTTCCCACGTGTTCTTGAGCAGATTGGCTGGAGAGGCCCTTAAAAATGCTTTCCCTGAGGAAGTGGACTGCGGAGCCCCGTGGTACCTTTCCATACTGCAAGGACAGCCTTGCATGCTGAGCTGTTGGGGTCAGTCTCATCTGTTAAATGGTGACAACAATGCCTGAACCTTGCACTGGGGTATGGGGGAGTGTCCTTGGGAAGGATGGGAGCCCGTTACTCTCTTGGGAGGGATGTGTGCCTGTAAACGGGAAAGTCTTTTGCCAATCACTACTCAGAAGCTGCCTCTGTAACTCACTGATTTATCAAAACAAAACTTGTTAAATGTTGTGTCAGAGCAATAGAATAACTTATAACCTCGTGTATGTTGTTTCCATTGTTCTTTTTTTGGGGGGCAGGAGGGAGGGCAGTCCAGTTGTTCCCTTGGCCCTGTCTCTGTGCTCTGAACTTCTTTATGGAGTTGTGGCTTAGCCCTGGGTGCTCTGTCATGGGCAGTGTATGGGAGGGGGGGTGTGTTGAAGCCAGGGAGAAGGACAGACTGTAGGTGCTTATGGAAACTTCGTTAATACAAGAGGTTTTGTTGCTTTTGTTTTACTTTGCTTTCAGCTGTAGAACAGGCTCTTGTTTTAGCTAAATCCACCGAATAGCCTCAGCCTGAGGAGTCTAAAGGCTGCTGACACGCAGAAAGGAGCGGGGGGCAGCCCCATGCTTGCCTGACCTGTGGCAGTTGTCAGCCAGCAGTGTGCCCAGGGACCCCGGCTTCCTCCCACCTCCTGCCAGCCATGAAGATGGGTTGTGGCTGGGTTCTCCGCCTCACCTGCCAGGATCGATCAGAAGCCACTGGTTGTACCTCAGTCTTGGCTTTGTCTTTTCACGTGTGCTTTCTTCAGGGGCTTCCTGGCTTCCCCCACTGGCAGCAGGCAGCCTCAGGTGGCCCTTCTGGAAGTGAGTGAGCAACATGGCCAGGGAAGTAAAGAAACACCAAAGCACTTTCCCTCCAGCTCCTTCCACGCTGTGGAAAGCAGGATCCATTGTGCACATGAATGTTAAAGATGGCTCAGACTGGGGAACTGAAGATCAGGGGAGCAGCAGAAGTGGTGCACATGTCTCTCCTGCCCTGCCCTTCCCTAGGCTAAATGAGGATCACTGCTTCAGGGACCCGGCCTTGGCTGCACTCATCCAAATTAATTCAGAATCCACTTCAGAAGAGCTGTGTGGTGGCCACTGCACCTTGGCTAAACCAGGATTCCCTGTGACAGATTGGCTTCCTACAGAAAATGCTTTTTCAAGCTTAGATGGGGTCTTCCCTAGAAAAAGGAGGCGGTAAAAGGGCCAAAGGGTCCTTCAGAGAAGGCCGGAGCTTGTCTCCAAAGGTTTGATTGCTCTTTGTTTTGCTGTGGTTCCGCATTCCCCAGGAGGAAAGGGGGAGAAACCCCACCTGTGCAGTTTGGGCCCCAGGAAGCTGTTTGAAGAGGCTCCAAGAGCTCTGTACCCCAGCAGGGATTCGGCACGTTCAGGAGCACCAACCTGAACGAGACTGATTGATTGAAATGCTGCTTTCCTGGAGTCTGTGCAGTAAAGGAGGGCAGAAGGCACGATTCCCCCAATTAAAGCAGCACGCAGTATGCGTGGCCTGGCCCCTGCACATGGGTTGGTCAGCACAGTTAGTTGGAGCTAGTACAGTAACACACTGCTCTACTGGGAGGCAGTAAGTACTGAAGTGTGCTTATTTAGTTGTAAAGGATTAGGCAAAGATAGGAGGCAGATGCGTGCAGATTGCTCCTTGACAGCTTCCTCAGCTCCTGAAACTTTGAGCATGACCAAAAAAAAACCAGGGAGAAAGCGAATTCCATTTTTTCAATATTAAATCTTTATTATATACAAAAATATTTTGTTGGGAATTAACAGAATTTCACAATTTGTACATTAACATTTTAAGTTTGGCTGTGTTTGTCGTGAAAAGATTAGCTGTGAAAAAGACAACAGGGGGTTTTAGAAAACAAGTCACAACTTAAATGTGTCCTATGTGTTGGCTGACTTGACCAGTGTGAAGTCAGCACGCTAACAAGTCCCGTATCTCCTAGGCCTGCTCTACACTACTGTACTCAAACAATTACGTACTAAATCCTCTTCAGTTGATGTCAGAAAGTTGATCATTATAATAGGTGAGATTTTTTGGTAGGATGTTTTCAGCTAAAGAAAATATTGTTACAGGAGAGCAGTTCCTAAAGCGTTACACATACCAAATCCAGTTTAATTCATTAAGCTGTAGGAGACAAAAACCCCACGAGAGTTGTAAGGAGCAGCAAGGTAGGGAGGCGCACGATGACAGGCTCCTAACACATTTACATCCAGCCACGTAGCTACGAGGCTACAGTTCTTCCCCCAGCTCGGGCTGGGAGTGGCAAATTTTCTTGTACCTTAATACCTACAGAAGCGTTGCCCCTTCCTACACCACGGTGCACGGATGTTACACACAGGTAATGTATGATAGGGAGCAGGAGAGGGGAAGGAACGCTCAACATGCATTGTTCAAAGGGAAGAAGAACCATTCCACCAGTTACCTCTGTACGTAATTGTGTGCAAGACCTAAAACAACAACAATCGGTCAAAAAAAATTTTGTGGGCAACACTCTTACTGTCCCCCAGGGTACAGAGCAGCTGGTGACAGGGAAAGGATAAACAGGAGGAAGTGTTTAACGACTGATGACTTGACTACTTCAGCCTTGCTGGTTGGCGAGGATGTGTTCTGCACCCCACCGCTGTCCTGGCAGCGGGAGGAACTCCATCCCCAACTCATGAAAGAAGGGCTTAAGAATACTGAGAACAAAATTCACCTTTACTTTAAATGTGATTTATCCTATAAAGCACAACTATTGCTGAGACTCCTGCTTTAAAGGTGAAACGGCGCAGCAGCCTTCCCCAGGCTGGATGTTGTTTCTAAGCCTGTACTGGTAAATGCCAGCTGTCCAATGCATGGCAGCTTGGAGCAGGAGCCCAGCGTGGAGACAGCAGGTAGATGGGCAGATACTGAGTTACTTGCAGTACCCAGGGGTAAGTCTTATTTATATATTTGTGTGCGCGCACCAGCGCTGCCTCAAACTTGGTCATTTAACAAGTGGTTTCACTCTTACCTTTTCGGGGGGGGGGGGCCCTGAAAAACAGTAAGTTACCCCAGTGGAGACTCCCAGAGACATCCCAGCTGTAAGCTTGTTAAAAGTACATGAAAACCAGGAAGGCTAGGCCAAAAAAAGAAACCTGGGGAGGAAAAGTTGGGCCACTGCCAGTAATGAGAGTCCACCAGAGGAAGCAAAGGCCGTGCCTGTAGCCACAGTGCGGTTCTTTCCGGAGGGGTATTTAAGGTGAGAGGCCCCGCTGCCCACATGTCTTTGTACCCAGCCACCTCTCCCTCGGTGTCAATACACCAATCTGTGGAAGAGGGATCAGGTTTGGCAGTACCCCTGCAGAGCTTTAACTTTTTGGAATTCAGGTGTGAATGGATGAAGCAAAGAGCCCCTACATATTTGTGTGACACATCTAATGGCTCTCCACCTGTAGTTAGTCTTACCACCATACCTGGTGTGGTGAGTATGGGAAGCAAGCGGCTACAGAAGGCGCTACAGCCCTGATGTGAAATGGCATCTGCCTTTTGGGAAAAACAAGGGATAGGCAAAAGAAGCTGGAATGTGCCATGGTCACAATAGCAGCTCCTGTGTCAAGACAGCCAGTAACCCCTGTCTCCTCTAATGCTCACCCTGCAGTGAGGCAAGCCTGGCCCCACAGCAGCCCTGCCCAGCGCCCTGCTGTGGCTGACAGAACAAAGGTGACACAGCCTCAACACAGACCTGCACACAGTTTGCAGGGGTATGATTTCAGAAGACCTGAGGAGTTAGAATTGTACAGAACTGGGGAGAAAAGTGCCCTGCCCTGAGCCTCTCTGAGGTGTGAGAGTTCTCACAAACACACTCGGAAGCACAGAGCTGACTTGCCCTCCTGCTCCCCATGCTCTGTGTGGCGAAGCACGCAGCGCTGCGCTGATCCCAGAGCATAGCCCAAGGTAAGGAGAGTGTGGTGCTCAGAGATTCGGTTTCCCTTGCCCGGGGCAGTTTGTGATTCCTACTTGCAGAACACTTTGAAATACCTTTTATGCAAGATAAGCCATTATTATTATCCCACTGAGCTTTAATTGGTCATGTGGTGAAGACCCTAAAGCAGATCTGCCCATGGAATGCTCAGACACAGCAAAGCCATCACTGGGTACACGTGCACTGAAGTATTTACATTGAAGTTGGGACTGGTGCACACTATGGGGAATTTCTGGTGCATTTACAGGAATAACTCTGGGGTGTTGACACACTGGCTGTACTGGTAAGTGAAACTTGTCATTCACAGAGCAGCTACAGTGTTTTTTTCTATAAGCCTCTATATGTACAGAATTTTTACAGTACCTCATGCACTGTCCAAAACAGATAGAAATTACAGATAAATATAGAATTTTTAGATTGAAATATCTGTATATTTAGAAAAATATACGTTAGTAAACACAAGAAACCAGGTAGAGAAGTGTACCGGTTCTGAAGTCTCACATGCAGGTACAGGTCTGGGTTAAGTCATGGTAGCTCAGTAACATGAAAGCAGACATGAGCGATTCTGTTTTACCATCCACATACACACATATACACAGACAACTATTTGATAATTTACTTCTCTAAACTACTTAAATATTTATCTTGTGATACATACCACACCCTATCTTAAACATTTAGCAGCATCTTCACCTCGCTCAGACTCGCCTAGTGTTGTCATTAACAGTCAGCATGAGGAGTTTCCCTGTCTGTATCTGGAAAATCAATGTTTGGGAGGCATGAGACACATGACATCCTTGTAACTGTACACCTCCCCCAAGGACTGTGAACAGCCGCTACATGAAACGCTTTCGCTTGCTCACAACTAGCCGCCTGTAGGGTCTTCCTCCCCGCGTTGCAGGCTGTACAGCCGAGCCAGCCTGCCCGGACAGCCAGAGACCGGCACGGCACCAGCCTTGGGGGAACCTCCAAGAAGGCGCTTTTGGGGAAAAAAGAAAAGGAGCCGTCATTCTCACTCTGGTTCCTACCAAGTACTGACAAACGGAGCGGGGTATCTGACGGAAATCAGACTCTGCTAAAAACCAAAGCAGAATGAAGCCAACCGCCACAGAAACAAACCAACCCTTCTTCCCCACCCTGTTACATACCTGGCCCCCTAACTCTCAGTTTCCAAGGCTTAATTCACCGATGCAAGGAGAGTGCTGTTGGGTTTGGTGTTCCTTTTCCTTACCCCCTGCACGTGGAAATCCCATTGGGACCTGTGTGCAACCTGATCTTCTCCTCCTGCTGCACAGTTCCAACTCTCATCTACATTCCCACCATGCAATGGTCAGCCACCCGGCTGTGCCAGCCGCTGGGTCTAAAAACGCTGCGTGAAGCTTCTGGCTTTAGCGCACGCACGGCTGGTCGGGGATGGCTGCCCCGGGAGGCTCTCTGGCAGTACCCTCTCTGGGAAGGAAACAGGCAGTGGAGAGGTTTTCCTGACTGAAACTCGGTTAAGTTTACTGGGAAAAGAAAAGCTGCAGTGAGTGGTGTGCGCAGTATGAAGTACTGCGGTGTGGAAACTGAAGAATCTTCTCTTTCCATCCGTTAGGGAAGAGTGAGCTCGGCCCGCTTTTGGCATCACAGAGTATTTTCTAACTCCTAACAAAAAGGCATCACAGCTGTCTGGGGAGCACATCTTATTTACAGCGTATGTAGGTCTCCTATTACACAGCACAAAGAGAGAGTTTAGTCGCGTTCAGCATATAATGCTGGTGAGAGCAAATCATTAGAATAGCCAAGCAATGGTTCTGCTATCACTGCTGCTACGTACAATACTGGATCCAGCTCTCAAGGCAGACCCTGAGTGACAGGATCACAGGACATGTCTCCTGGGAAAGGAAAACACAAGTCTCACGCTGGCGCCACATTTAAAAACGTTGCCAAACTTACAACTAAACCAGAGAAAACACCCTGAAAAATACAGCAATGAAACAAAGTAGTGGTACGAGTTTTCCTCGGAGAATTTCAGATTCCCTCTGAAAGACCAAAATCTCCAAGTTAAGAGCCACACAGATTAACCATGCTATGCAGAGGTTCCTAACCCACGGGGATCCCAAGCCCCTCTAGTCCCTTTTTCCCCCCACAAACACCAACCTCACAGGCTTCATAAAAATCATCTGTAGCATATGGGTGTTCTGAGGGGTTTCTGAGACTTACTTTTCCTATGCTGCACCAACTCCGTTTTTCCTTCCCTTGTGCACAAGTGCCTTATGAGAACCCCAGAAAGCAACACTGGTTCAGAGCACTTAGGCCTCTTTTCCTTCAGAAATACTTCTGAGGAAGCTGCCTTTTGAAAGCATTCCGTGTCACACAGTGGTGGCAAAAGAGAGCTCGGAACCCCCGGTGCCTGTCACCAACAGAAGAGAAATGAAGCAAACAGACGGCTTCGGTCGAGACACCAAACCTGGTAAGTGATGATGAACGTTACTGTGTGTGACAGCTGCCACTGGAATATAAAGCATGGTCACAAGCAGAGCCAGTCTCAGCACAAGCTGTATTTTCACTTTGCTCTTGTTAAACAGAAGCGTACATCAGCGCAAGGTCTGCGCGATGAACGTGAACCTCAGGTGAATCGTACCGATGAGCCTGCGAAGCGGAACGCTGTCACCAAACCAAAGGAAACACTCTGAAACAAAAAGGTACAACCAACATGGCTTTGCAGCAGCAAGCTCCCGAGTCACAAGCTAGCTAATGGAAAATGCAATTAAACCCAACATAACAGTAAGCACAGAAAAATCCGTTACATCACACTCATAAAAATACAGCAGTCGACTACACACAACTATTCAAAAAGATAATATAGAACCCAGCTAGATCTCACAGGAAATTAAGTCACAGATCACTATACAAATATCCAACAATGTCCTAAGGAAAGAAAATGCTGGTTTGTTTTGTTCTGTTCCGTTTTTTCAAAGCAATGTGTTTTCACACCTGTGAGTAAATCGTCCTAAACATTAAGCAGCATTCCACAAGGCTCCACGTTCTCAGGTTCTCTCTCAGGTTACCTCACCACTACCGAAATTGCACTGAATTAATTACCTTGCTAACGTCAGTACTTCAACCGTAATGGGCTGACAGGTTGGCTCCCAAAACAGCCTAATAAGCAGCTTGTAAGATATTGCTTTATCAGGAGACAAGTATGAGGGAACCTACACAGCGGTTGGCTAAATCAAGAGACATCAAGAATTTGTGAGACATCAAGAATGCACCAACAATAAGCCGAAAGAAGCTGGAGCGATGGAGCTGGGTGTTGGTTGCTGCTTTTAATATTTAAAATTCTGCTCCCATTAATTTTTTTATTTTTTTAAGGAAGAAGAAAAAAAAAATCCCAAAGAAATTAGTGTTCTTTCCTAATAAGAGCTATAGACTTTTGACCAGTTAAACACTGACGTTAACAAGTTTTACAAAAATTGTTTCAAGTATCCTTTTTTTTTTTTTAATCACAGTGAAAATGTAAGACCAAGATGTAAATGTTGAAGTGAATGAAAGATTCTCAGATGAAAAAGGCAAAGGTACTAAATCAAAACATATAAAAATGCTTAAACGCATTTCCTTCATGTGATATGAATAGAAAGGTTATCTGTAAAAAGTTAGAAAAATTAAAATAAATTACATATTTAAGTACACCTTCCCTTCAACATTTTTATAAAAATTCAGAATAGTGTACTTTGGAATATACACAGAGTAAAAATGCAGGGGTGCCGTAGGTTACCGTCGGTATCTGCACAACGCCACGTTAGCGCATCTGCTGCAGTTGGCTTTATTTGTTAGCTAAGCCCCTGGTAAGACACCTCAATACACCCAGCTGATGGGCACCCACTGGGGCTCCAGCCGCAGCCGCTCGATAGCAGTCTGTAGCTTCTCGAAGGCTTTGTCTAGGTTGTCATTTACAATGGTCAGATCGAAGTAGTGGTTGTACGCCCGCTGGATCCGTGCGCTCTCGTCCACTGTTTTTTTCAAGTCAGTGTCCTGTTGAAGAGGTTTTACAGATTACTAAGGCGTAAGGCTTGGCAAATCCTTATAAACCTGTACACACAACTGAAGATCCAATCAGAATAAACTGCTGCTTTAGGAATGGCTGAGTCCATCGGTTATATAAATATATCTGTGCCCTTTTTTGTTCCACAGAAAGCACCCAAAATTCCAAGAATTAGCATGAAGTGAAAGATACCGTTCTGGTAGGAAAAAGGCTCTAGACTACCTGGCTGGTTTTAGAGGCTACGTTTCAGCCTTGCTCTCCTGACATCAGCTCCTTGTTTGGAAACTACTGCTGCATTATTTGAGTTCTGACATGAGCTGCAAAATATGCAGGAGATTTATATTCCCACATTATGAAGCCTTCAGGAAGTGCTGCCACTGAGCATTTTTTATGCTTCATTAGCCCTACACGTCCTCAGAAAACTCCTCTCCACTTCTGCACAAAAGCGTTTTTTTTGGAAGCAGTTAAGAGATTTGTCCCCTTGACAATATTTATTTAAGTCCCAATACAGGTGTCAATACCCAAGCCAAAATGAAGATGTGAGTTGGGGGACAGCCTTTCCTTCCCAGCAAATGAAGGAGACAAGCAAAAGTAGCGAGACACAGAATTTTTGCAGTGGCCTAGGACACTAGAAGGTAGGCCCATCCACAAGCAGGACACGAAACTTTAAATGAGATTTGTTCTTCATTTGTTCAGGAAGTGCAAGAATATGAAGAGGGAAATCATACTGTTCACATACTTGTGAACAGATACCCCCTGAAATCCATAAAGATACATAAATGCATATTTTAAATGTCACTACCCTCTTAATTATTCATAAGGACAAGTAAAACAAAGGCAAGGATGTCCCTCAGGGATTCAAACATTACGAAGTGTGGGAAATTGTTTTTATACTTCCCTGGACAGTTTTAACTTTCCCCTCTCGTATACACATCACAAAATTCAGGGTTCATCTGGGGCAGGGAAGAAGAAAGGCAGACCACCCATGGAGATCCTAGAACCTTTAAGAACCAGAGTCCGTGACTAGGACTGGACAGTCTCTCATGTCGTTAAAAGAATGGTATCTCAGAGGTTGGAAGATTAAAAAACCCACTAAAAATTCCCATATTCCTCTAGTGGAAATCAACCCACCCTCCGTTTCCTTGCTTTGAATGCCCTGTCACTCAGCATTCCACAAGATTTTGGTATTAGCTAAGCTGCAGCACTGCAGGTGTGAGCTGTCAGCAACCCATGGCTTTTCTCAGACAGGGACGCTGCCCCTGAACACAGAGGGCCCTTCTCTTAACTGCTCAGCCTGGCTCTTTTTGCTTCAGTCCGACAGCTGGGAAGGAAAGTTCATGCCCACACACAGTATTCATATGTGCTGCATGAGGGGTCTCATTTCTCCCTGCTACACATGGTGTCTCCAAGAAGGAGAGAAGACTAAGGAGTAAAGCGTGCCACTTTGTCCTGTAAAGGACAAACCAAGGAGCCTGAGGAGAAGAGCAGCTTTCCAACGCTTCCTACCCTGGCGGTTCTGAGGGCAGCAGGTGCTGGTGCTGCCCCAGAAACACACCCTGGTTGCATGCCATTGTCAGCTGATTTTTTCCATCTGGGCTGCAAGATCTTTCCTAGGGACCACAGGTTCCACTTTTAAAGCACACCTATGTTATAAGACAAACCTGAACAAAAAACTTTTGGGGGGGGACAGATGGGAAAGTGAAGACAGTTACATAAAAGAAGAATCCCCACCATGAAGTGTCTACCATTTGCTGCAAATAATCAGAGGTGACAGTGCCCAAAGAACACATTACAAGTAATTTTTGTAATCAACACTTCTCTGTAAGAGGTCTATTTTTAAGAAAGAAGCAATTTGCCTTACACATAGTATTTGATTAACTTCTACTAAGTAATCAGCAAAATCTTGCCTAACTTTTCTTAGAGACATTAATTTCAGAGCAAATTCCATCTAAAATGGAAGGTAAAAAATATAATAATCGAAGAACATACTGTTCAAATCAAACTATATATGAAATAATCTGCTTACAGTGAGAAGTTTAGTTGTAATTCCAGCATCTACCACAGCCTTGTGCATGGCACGCAACGTCTCCAGCTCTGGAGCAGCAATAAACACCACATAGGGCATGAATTCTGAAGTCCTCAATATTTTCAGGGCCTAGAAGCAAAGCAAAGAAAAAAACAACTGAAGTTTGAGAATGACTCACCATACGTGCCTGTTACTTCAGGGACACTGCAAGACCAGTCTGTTACAATGGGAAGAAACACCTGAGCAAAGATTGGTATCTCTATTTTAAGAGCTCCTTGCACTGCCTTTCAAAAAGCTCAACACCATTCTTTTCTTGGCTGAGAAGATTATTTACTACTCTGCAAGACTCCTCATCCATGCAGATTCTAAGTTGGTTTTCTCCCATCTTCTAACTCATTCCAAATAAGCACCACAAAGGCAAGAACCCCATTGATACTGTATTCCTTAACCCAGCTAAGAAGCCTTCTAACTTAAAGGCATAGCTTTTCACCATTACACTCCCACACTTGAAGTGTAACATCACAAATAACATACCTGTGGATTCACGTCCAAAATGCAAGTCCTTCCTGTCTGAACAACTTCAAGGATGGAGTCAATTTTGGTGCCATAAAGATTTCCTTCATATTCTCCATGCTCTAAATATCTGCCAGCTTTAATATCCATCTCCATTTCACCTCGTGACACAAATCTGTATGCTTGCCCATCCTTTTCATCATCCCTTGGCTTTCGAGAAGTAACTGAACAAAAGGTTTAGGACAGAAATTGAAAGTTTTCTTTTAATATCTGGGATACAGATATGATATTGTACTGCCTATTAAGTTATTAGGGAGAGTATAACTCACCTTAACACAGAATTACGATTTTTTCCATATACAGATTAATTATTCTCATGTAAGTTTCAAAACTGAGCACTCTCCTTCCTGTTCCCTTTAGTTCTACTCTTTCCTATATGTCACTCACTTGCTCAGTTACTTTGTATTACTCCTTCACAACATATACAATACTCATTCGTACCACCCTTTTAATTATTCACTTAATAAAACACTTAAGTGCCTTGAAACTCAAATGGAAATTTAACTGTCCAATGCCACATGTACTCTGAAAATAACTGAGCACACATCAGAGACTGCTGCCTCCCTACCCCCTCACTCCCCCAAACCTTAGCACACACTTTGCTCCCCGTATTTATCCTACAGGGTAGAATTACCTGAGCTAGCTATAAAGAAAGTTAGCTTAAGTGTCAGAAGCCCAGCCACTGTAGCAGAAACTTAGTGAGGGCCAAGCTAATGCTGCGTCCCACAACACCTTGCCCCTTAAAGCAACATCATCTTGTTAGCAGCTATTGTGGGTACTGGCTATGCTATGCAGACATTATTTAACTAAGAAAGTGAAAAATAAAATATAAAAAATGAAATAGAATATTATTACTGACCTTGCTGTCCAATCACCATATTATCTGCTCACTAGCATTTAATTAGATTTAAACTCTACAGTACAATTAAGCATTACATTTTAATAACAACATAAGCATTTAATTAGATTTTAGCTCTACAATACAATAAAACGTAACAGCAAAGGGATCC
This sequence comes from Zapornia atra, assembly GCA_013400835.1. Taxonomy (NCBI): domain Eukaryota; kingdom Metazoa; phylum Chordata; class Aves; order Gruiformes; family Rallidae; genus Zapornia; species Zapornia atra. Next base: position 24,753 of record VZTU01024487.1, on the reverse strand, counting down.
CTTTGGTAATACTTGTATCACCACGTGGCGCAACTTGGTGACACAAGGGGAAAGCATTCTCCCCCTCCCAGTAATTCCTATTAACTTATTAGAGAAAAATCAAGTCCCCAGAGAAACAATGAAGCTGTTAGCAATTAACATATTACTAGAACATCTAGTTTTAGCCAAGATTCTACAGAAAAATTAAAACTAGAATGGTTATTGCTCGGTAAGGTGCACGCTTCTCCCCACAGCAAAAATGGATCCAGTTCAGCCATTCAAAACCACCAACCAACCAACCACCCCAGCCACAAAAAACAAACCACCCCACATACATCTGCTTGTGGATAACCAAGAGAATTTTCTTCTGAGCAATGAGACTGAGGCCAACTAAGATTACTGCTTCTCCTACTTAAAATCTAAAAAAAGAGGAGATTCTATACGTAATAAACTTCGTACTGCATGTGCATGACTCAGTTGTCAGATTGCTAGGTTGGAAAAGTTAGTTTTTATGCCTTTGAAGGTGTTCCAGAGCTCCAAGTAAAAGCATTTTAATGCTGTTTTGCATTACTTCATGTATACATACATTTAAACATCTCTACAGCATTTTAGAGGAACCAGCAATTCTGAGGGCTTTTTAAAAAGGTAATAAAAGATTTTCAGAAGTAATAAAAAGTTGCTTACTATTTTGCCAATTCCCAGGGAAAACTTCTTTCAAAAAGTAACACTGAGAAGTCAACCTTGTTATCAGTCAGCACACACCAATTCTAAGTGTGCCCTGGGCAGTTTCAGCGTTGAGAGATACAGCAAATGAGAGACTGGTCTCTCCTGTTGCCCTATTTATCTTCCAGAGCTGTCCCTCCTCCCCCATTACCAGATCTAATTCTTGCCCACTGAAAACTGAAGGGACCGGTTTGGCTTTGAAATTCTGCAAAGCAGGCCACAGGAGGAGAACAATAATGTAGAGGCAGGGTGGTCAGCAAACAGGAGGGGGCAGTTAAAAAAAATAAAGATCTTGTGAATGAGCAACATCACTATCTTGAAAGAAGGCATGAAAATAATGCTTCATTAAGGGAGGAGGGTTTCTTCTCAAGTTGATAGGGAGAAGAAAAGAAAGATCGTGGGCTTGTATTAAAACATCAGACTATCACATAAACTGTGGGAGATGACAAACCCCAAACCCCTATGCTTTATTGAAAGTTAGTTGCTTTCTCCTACGTTTCTAATACTAAAGTAACAATTTATAATGCCTAGGGTGCTTCTACAGACAGAACTGAACGGCAGACCTGAGGAACTCCATGGGCTGCTCATTACAGAAGACAACTGGGAGATTCCAGAATCCCCTCAGTAAGTGACAATGACTGACATGGAAGAAACTTAGCAGACTGAAACGCTACATATACAAAAAAACAGCATCAGTAACGTTTAACTGCCAGTAACAAGTATTTTCACTGTCATCACAGGCTAGGTTCAGTTGCCTGAGAAGATGAAGAACCTTCTGTTTTCCCACTCTATACTACTCTGACAGAATGACTCCTACCCCGAATCACTGGGATAAACATCAGGCATTTTCCAGATAATCAGAGTCTCCAAGTAGGACGTTACAATAGGAATGCTGACAACTTACATGGCACTGTAGTTCCAAACCGAGTAGGATTCAGTACTATAAACCTGTTCTTCAAACTTCTTCGCCCCACTCCTTGGGCCCCAATTAAGACGAGTGTTTTCCTCTGAAAAGGAGGCATTTTGGCTACTTCCTCATAGATCTGGATTTCATGACGATCAAATTCTGCATTGAGAAATGTAGAAAAAAGTAGATAATACAGAGTCAGCACTCTAAGGAGGGAAAAAAAAGCATATATATCTCAGCAGAGCATGTGTGAATATAAATAGTACTCAAAGGACATTAAGTCTGACACAAGCTTTCCTGCTTTAAATTGTCATGGGAATAAAATAGTTAGCTCTTCATCAACAGTATAAGGCCAGGTGATTACTTTTACTTCCACGGAGAAAATCTGAGATTGACCAGAATGGGAAAGCTGTGATTAGTAAGAAGTGAGTTTTCACAGAACCACAGAATGGTTGAGGTTAGAAGGTAGCTCTGGAGGGCATCTGGTCCAACACCGCTCAAGCAGGGCCACCTGGAGATGGTTGCCCAGGACCACATCCAGATGGCTGTTGAGATCTCCAAGGGTGGAGATTCCACAACCTCTCTGGGTAAACTGGCAGCGCTCAGTCAGCCTCACAAAGGCAAAGGGTTTCCTGTTGTTCAGAGGGAACCTCCTGGTTTGTTGGTTGTTGCCTCTGGTCCTGCCACTGGGCACTACTGAGAAAAGCTTGGTTCTGTCCTCTCTGCACCCTCCCTTCAGGCATTTATACATAGGGATGAGATCCCCCTGGGCATTCTCTTCTCCAGTCCCCTCATCATCTCCCTCTGTCCATGTCTCTCTTGCACTGGGGAGAAGCCCAGTACACTTCAGGAGTGGCCTCACCAGTGCTCAGTAGAGGGGAGGGATCACACCCCTCACCATGATGCCAACAAAGCTTTCACTTTTCTTCTCTTTTAACAGACAGCTCTTCTCTGACTTTTACCTACCAAAAGATGTCCTCGGCACCACCGTATCTTTACTGGCCACCACTGCTTTTAAACCATAAAAATTATTTGATCTATCAAGCCTATAATAATATATTTTACTGCAGTTCTTTCAGCTTCAGATATACTAGATTCTGCAAGTTCAGAAGCCTAGAGAACCTGACTCATGTAATATTAAGATATACCTGCATTTCTTGTAGTGAGGTACATCATCTTTTTCTTTTTTTTGCTGCTTATTGTTCCACAGAAAGGCCCTAGAAATAAAAATTGAGAAAAATTCATAATTTTTGTAAATGTGCTTTTCCAAAGCTTATTTGCATGAACATATGCAAGTTTAGATTAATTAAATTTACATGGACTATTTTAGAATTTTATGTATTCTAGAGAGAAGATCAAATCTTTTTCATACATATCAAATGGTAGAACCACAGTGAAAAAAAAGTTTTCCAATAAAGCTTTGTATAAAAGAGCAGAAAAATCCATCAAACATGTTTAATTTATTAATTTTCAGTGCATACCATAAAAAACATAATTAAAACAAGAGCTAATTCTTATGCCTTTCCCACCTCATTTAGCTTTCCATCAGCAGGTGGCAAAACTGATTCATATATCTGTGAAGACTAAGCACAGACTTTGAGCTTCAGTCAAAGCCAAGATATAATAATGAGCATTTTGTCATCATAGAAAGGTTTCGGTTGGAAAAGATCTGCACGATCATCAAGTCCAACTGTCTATCCACCTCTACGAGATCCAACACTAGACCATGTCACAAAGTACATCTACTCTTCTTTTAAACACTTCCAGGGATGGTGACTCAACCCTGGGCAGCCTGTTCCAGTATCTGACAACCCTTTCAGTAAAGAATTTTTTTCCAAATATCCAACCTAAACTTCCCCTGATACAACTTCAAACCATTTCCCCTTGTCCTGTCACTAGCTACCAGGGAGAAGAGACCAGCCCTCACCTCACTACAACCACCTTTTTGGTAGTTGTAGAGAGCAATGAGGTCTCCCCTCAGCCTCTTTTTCTCTAGAGTAAACAATGTTCTCTGTATTCTCACAGAGCAGTTTTCTAGTGCCTATGAAGGCAGAAGAACACAAAACGAATGGAGTCAGAGCAAAATGGATTCCTGAAATTCATGAAATCTCACCTGAGTTGTCCCAGTCCCTCCTAACAAAGGCCTTTCTCTTCTCTTCCAGGAACTGGCTTGGAATGAGCCCTGCACTTCCTCCTTCTTTGACATGACTAGCCTAGGGGAAGTAAAACAAAAATAAAGCATAAGTAACTTGTGAGAAGCATTTTTTCTCATTGCCATGGTGCTGACTGACTTTCACACAGCCAGAGTTTCTCAATGGGGAGTATTGATACGTTTGCTATAGAGACCTGGAAATTCAAACCCAGATGTGGATATTAAAATGCTGTCTTACAGTAACGGCGTCTTGCCACAGAGTATTAAAATTCAGGAAACATAAATAAAATAGGTGGAAGTTTCATTACTGGTTCCCATTAAGTTAGTAAGCTCTTATAGCCATAAACCTTTGGCATCAAAACCTTAAATGGAATTCTATGGCTCCAGACACTGAACTCTCAAGTGACAAAACTCCAAACTTTCTAGCACACAGGACCCTTATGTTATGTATTTCCAGCTGCTCCAAACAGCCTCCAGTGCAGCTGGACTGAATGCCATTAACACATGCCTAATCATGCCTTCAAGCCTTCTGCACTAAGTAACCACAGATTTAAAATCTTAGTAATTAAGTATTCCTGGTAATGAAAGTTTGGCTGAGATTCTCTATAAAATAATTTCACGACACACACAATTCTCAGCAAACTTAACACATACAAACACACAGTTACAGAATGTTACACTTTTCCATAACTGGTTGGGCAGCTCTTGCTAACAGGAACTGTTTGCTTTTCAACTTGAATGCTTTTATCTATGAGGAACTGATCTTTTCACAGCTAGCAGGTTTTCAGTAACAGTCCAACATTGCTAGAAAGCACAAGGAAAACCTCACTTTTCTCCCTGGTGTCATGATCTGCATGGCAATTCTTGCACCACACTATGCTGGTTTAATGCATTTCATTTTTGCCACTGATCTGGTGTTTAAGATTTATTTCTCCTGGACTCCTGGAGAATTTGAAAAGCACAACAGAAGACAGCATGTAAGCTAAATGTCAAACTACTCCAGAGTTTTGGAATACCTAACTTCTGAAACTAATTAAATTGGCTGTAATAAATTTTCTGCCTTCCCTCACACAGATTCTCTTTCTTGGTGTTATTACCATCACTGACAAGGAACAGAATTCAGCAACAGTTGTTGATGTATATTAAAACATTTTTTATCGCTTTTAAAGTCATATATATACTGCTCTCAAGTAGCACTTGGCTCACTATTGCTTGTCATCTAGCAAAGGGTGAACAATTTAGGGGTGGGAAGGGAAATTAATAACGCCAAGCTCCATAGATTGCCACTGTCACTTGCAATTTTGAGTAGCTTAGTTGAGAAAAGTGTCTTAAAGGTTCACTAGTCCCACTTTCAAAGGCACTGATGATCTTTAATTGTGTTTACAGTGTCTTGCAAAAATAAAAATAGCATAAGCACTGGCTTACATTTCTACTGCAGGACTGAATGTAGAAATACAACCTTAAATCAGGATGAACTATTAATATATCAGAGTGCCAAACACTGTGTTTATGAAGATTCCTGTTACAGCTCACAGACACTGACCACCACCACTGTGGAAATAAAAGATACGGCTTCTCCAAGCAGCTATTTCCACCCCTCTTCAAATCCACAGGGTCACCTGCCCTCCTCTGTCAAGTCTGAGCACACAGGAAGGGGTGGTCACAGTCGCTGTTAGGAAGGCTTGTCACACTCACCTTAGTCAACCCAAGACCTTCAGCTAGAAATTGTTCACTGAAACTGACTGTGAAATGCCTAGGCTTATGATGCAAGAAAGTCAAACAAACTGCAGTAATAGCAAAGCGAGCGCCACATAATACAATTCACACCATTCAATTTTCTCTAGTTTTGCAATTTTAATATCTTGATATTAGCTTGAAATTGGATAGTAGTGTAAATATTTTATTTTACTAACTCTTTAATGGAAATAGATCATCACTTAAAGAGTTTATTATTAAGGCAACTAGTGAAGCTTCTGGGGGGTTTTATTTTCTTAATCTTTTCACTAACCTGCCACCAATTTGGATCTTCCCGGTTCACAATCTGAAGAATCTCTCCTTTAGAAAATTTCAAACCTGCTTCTTTGCATGGGATGAGGTTGTCGTTATATGGATTATAATCAAAATGACACTTCACAAAAACCTGGAATGTGCAGAAATTTACAAAGCTTAAACATTACAAAATACACTCTTCCTAATTTTATCTGTCAAACTGAAGTAACGACTTTACCTACAGCATAAAAAGTTAGACATGAAAAGTTTGACAAGTTGCATTTGGCAAGTAAAATACAATCTATAGAAAAAACCTGACATATACCAGCTGAGAGAGTAGAAATAATCAGCAGTGCAAACCTTGGCTGAAGGAGCTTCATGATAAAAATAAAAAACCCAACTGTTCTATTTGGACAGCGTATTACAAAACACTCCCTTTTGCATTTCAGTACATACAACTCAATTAGTATTCTGACTCTAAATTACTTTAAAACAGAGTAAAACCTCCGGATGGGAGCCCTGTATTCAAGGCTTGTAGAATCTTAAGAATTAATTTTGCCACAAACTCAAATGTTTCAAACCAAACAAGGTATGTGACTGCTTCAGATTCAATTTTGAAGCAGGGGAAGAACCAGGTAGTTGGGTAAGTAGACTGGAAACATTTCTGACTTAATTTTGCCAGGTTGGGGAGCAAAGGAAGCAGCATCGGCCCCAAATGCAGCATCTGCTCAACATAAGCACAGTCTACTGCATCACAGCTTTAAGACCTACTACCTGAATGAGCATCTTACAAGATGTTGTAATCTTATGCAATGAAGTACCAAGCAGAAGTTCTTTTCACAGAATTGTTAGAAATGTGTTACTGACCTGTTGAGGAATAACAGTGTCTCTGTAGCTGGGGAGAATCTTCAGGGTGACGCTGCCACTAATATTTTTCAGCAGTTCCTGCAATTCTTTTGGATTGTTGCCAACCTCATGACCATTCACCTCTTTAATAATGTCACCTACATGCAGAAGACCTTGTCGGTCTATCATTCCACCATGGAGAATCCGTGCTATTACCAGGTCATTGTTCTCAACTCTAAACGTGACACCCTGAAAGAGGTGACACCTAGTTTACCATTGGTTGAATTTCAATTTCATTTTACCATTATCTCAAGCAAAAACACACATCAGTGGGATATTCTGGCTACCCACTGAAAACAGACAGTAATAATTACTACTGTGTAAGAGTTCCCAACACACAGATAAGCATCAGGTGACACAGAAGTGCTCTCAGACAAGTTTTCCTATGACTGAACAAGGGCTGTACTGTTCCTGATTACATGCAATCCTGTCATTTTGTATCAGGACCAGAAAGATGTTGTGTTAGTCAGTCAGGCTAGCAAGTCATTCAGCCTAGTGACTTCCTATTCACTATCCCATAATTTCTTAAAAAACACAACAGGATGGAGAACATAAAATATCTTATTTCAATGTCATTAAATTATATAACATAGACATGGAAATAATTAAAATGTAATGCAAGAAATCAAGCACATGGAAATGTTTTCACTCAACAATTTAAACTAAAGATATTCTCATCTTCAATGACTTACCAGTGGCTCTCCTGCTCTTTTGTGAATCCCAAGGATACGAATAGCATCTACAGGAACAATCTGGTTGTTCACTGAAGAATTATTGACTTCTGGGCTAGAAGGAGGGGAATCGTAGCATTTTGAAGCCACAATATCATGTGCTTCCAAGAGTGACTGCAAAGGAACAGAAAAAAAGCCATTTTTAAAATCATGAAATAACCATCTGCAAAAGTATTTAGTGCTGAATAGCCACTGAATCCGCCCTTTTGGGACCCGATCATGAAGCTCTTACTTCATATGGAATGGAGCAAACATAAAAGTACTTATATTGACCAATAAGCCTACTGTCTTGGTAAATATGCTCTCTTTTGAAAATACAAAGACAACTTCTCAAGGAAGCAAGGGAGAAATGTAATGGACTTGTGAGGAATATGAGATCTTGTCAGGAAGAAGATGGAAATAGGAGTTCCTAAAATAGTATTTCACCTAATTAGACAGTACCCAAGCAAATGGATAAAGCAAACAACCCACTGAAAAAAAAGAAGATAACTCATCATTAGATACTTGTGTTTAATGTAATAAAATTTTCCTACACCATAATTTGGATAATGACAGGTATTCAACAGTTTCTAGCAATCTGCAGAACAAGTGTTCTCTGCTTGCATAAACCCAAGGCAGATAGCACCAAATCAATCCAAATTGACAGAATTCACTTTCTGCAAGACAGGCACTCAGGCATTAGAGTTAATGGTGTTTTCACCAGCCCACACACATAAATATAATGCAAAAGGAGGAAATCCAAATATATAAAATCATCTTTGGGGGACAATGCACTTTGGTCTTTATATTCTTGTAAAAGATACTTTAAGATCTAAAGAGAAGATTTATAGAACAATACATGCAGGTAAAACAAGATCAAACTCCTGAAATTAGACAGTGGACACATTATGTCTTAAAGAGAAAAAAGAACACCCTATAGCCACCATATATAGTAGTTTAAGGTAAAGCATCCTATAGCACAGAGTCTCACTGACAGATACAGAAAGACAAAAAGAAGCGTGTACAGCAGGTGGCTACTGAGCCTCCAACAACAGAGCTTTGTTTCAGTGACCTGATGGGATGGTTTTAAGTCAGATCACTGACTGGTGTCAGATTAAGTAGCTAAAAAGAGAAGACACCGCAGAACTACCGCAAACAGCAACATCCACGTGCCAGGGTGTCCTGGTGCTGGCCAGGCCAGAGTTAACCTCCTGAAGCAATTAGCTCTGGCCCGTCCAGCACCAAGACACAAGGGAAGACAGCAAACTACTAGAAAACAGAGCAGGTGAGCAGGCAACATTTAAGCAAATTTAACAATTTTACTAGGCAGTCTGCTCCATCCTTCTGTAAGCCACCTCTAACCTACTAGTCATGCACCCACACTACTTCAGTGCTAAGCTCAACGTGCAAGCCCTTAAAGCATCATGAATCTGAAGAGCCATTTTAACCTGCCCATTACACCATGACCCTGCTGGTATTTCAACTTGAGGGTAGAAGGAAGCGCTAATTCACCAATTCTGCCCTTGCCATTAAGAGTGTAAAGACAGATGCTTATTGTGGCTGCTCTGATACTGTGGACATAAACCAAATAAAATTAAATAGGAATAACAATTGTTTATTTAAATCAAGCAGCTGTCAGATGGTAGCAATTTCTAATTCTTCATTATCCAATACATATCCAATCCATAAACCAGGAGAACAGATCTCTCTCTGCCAATGTTTGCAAGCAACATTTTTGAATCTTACTGCATTTCCAAAATGAAACTAACTAGCATCAAGTAAACATTTTAACACATTACCACTGACAAAACCAGGTAGGTACACATCAGTATGTATCTACTCCCAGTTTCCTCTTTTGGTCACATGCTAGAACATACTGTTTCCAAATGTTCTGGCCACAAACTACTAGATTTCTCATGGAGCCCTTACACATGCTTGTACAGCTCCCTTCTATTAACAGTCATATAATTGATGGATTAGAATCTGATCCACAGTCAAAACAGACAACTGAAATAACAGTCTGTCATCCTAGTCAAATTAACATGCTCTGTGGGATTCTTCAAGTCTTATATCTGATCCCACTCCACATTATCCTATTTATTCATTCAGTTTTATGGATAAGCATTAATTCTTTCAAGTACTGCTTAACCATCTCTCAACACGAAATCTTTTTCCTGCTATTTACACGAAGGCTGAGTCACAGAAGGACTATCAGGGACCATACGTTCCTACCCACAACTGTGAAATGGTTTAAGAAAAGCAGTTTACCGACTTCCCTAAAACAAGCCCTATTAACTTATTTCCTTCCAATGCCTAACTCTCAGTTTGGAAACTCCAGAGTCTATACCCATTTTACAAGGCTGTTTCCAGCCAGCCAGATGACCGCATAGGGTACTGAAGAATGCTTAAGCAAAGTCACCTGGCAACAGGGGCCACGCGTCTGTATCCACTGCTGCATTGCTCTCCAACGTTTCACATAGCTTAGCTATTTTCTTATTTCAGTAATATGACTTTGTGACATACAGTTGCATGAACTTCACTTGTTTCTTTCCTCTAGTATTGAAAAAAGTGGTATTTGGTGTCCCTGCTGCTCCAGAGCTAATCTGATATCTGACCTTTCCCATATTGATGCTACAACGCTTATCAAACCACTACCAAAGTCTGCAAAACAACATGAACTGAATAATCAGCAACCATAAAACAGTTCAGTTCCCTCCGTGCAGCTTATGTAAACAACATCAGCTGACTATCTAAGACTGGTTTTCATGGCAAAAATGTTAGTGTTGCCAGAATAAGGCACATAGAAGTCTTTGCATATCATGAGATAGTGCAGAATGGACATACTGTTCTGTGGCAGAAAGGTTGCCCCTTTGTGCAAGCTACTGTTATAAAGTAGTCCATAAACTTAGAACATACTGACTTCTTTACTGCAGTTTTGTTTTCTTATTTCATAGAACAGAATCATTGGTTTTGGTTGAAAAAGACCTTTAAGATCATCAAGCCCAACTGTTAGCACAGCACTGCCAAGTCCACTGCTAAATCATGACCCTAAGCACCACGGCTACAAGTCTTTTAAACACCCCCAGGGATGGTGATTCAACCACTTCCCTGGACAGCCTGTTCAGTGCTTGACAACCCTTCTGATGAAGAAATTGGTATTACTTGAGTCCATTCCCTCTTGTCCTATCACTTCTTACACAGGAGAAGAGACCAACCTCCACGTGGCTACAACCTCCTTTCAGAGAGCTGTAAAGACCAATAAGGTCTCCCCTCAGCCTCCTTTTCTCCAGACTAACAGCCCCAGTTCCCTCAGCCACTCCTCGTAACACCAGACCCGAGTCCTCTAGGCCCGTCACAAGCTTCCTTGCCCTCCTCTAGACACACTCCAGCACGTCAATGTCCTTCTTGCAGTGAGAGGCCCAAAACTGAACACACTATTTGAAGTACAGCCTTACCAGTAAATGAATCATACAGGTACAGGAGGGACAATCACTGCCCTAGTTCTGGCCAGACTATTTCTGATACAAGCTATTCCGAGACAAACTAGTTCTGATACAAGCTCTTGGCCTTCCTGGCCACCTGGGCACACTGCTGGCTCACATTCAGCTGACTATCAGCCAGTACCCCCAGGTTGAAAAATAGTAATAATTTCTTTAAAAATAAAAATTCATTTAACATTACACATCCAAGGCTCTTTACAGCACTGAAGCCAAGTTCAAATTCAAAATCTCTTTTTCCTTCAGAAAATTCTCAGCACAATCTATATGAGTTATGAAGCATTGCCTGCCCTATATAGTAACTATTTCCCCACTGTAATCCAATAGAACAGCTAAACTATAAACTGAGGGCTAGGGGTGGAGGGAAACACACAAGAACATTAACTACTCTATGGTCTTGAATTCACGACTCCTTTCCAAACACTTCAGGCCTTAAAATATTTCCATTCCTCTTTCATGTACTAAATATGTGTTAGACTTCTCTGGTAACCCTGTTTAAATATGGAACTTAATAAACAGACTACAGGCCCCTAATGTGAAAATTAGATGTTTTCAAAGACTATTCTGGAAAAGTGAGGAGATCATCTAACATCTTAGAGAAATCGGGGGGGCTGGTAAGGAGGCATGACTATGTGGGAAAAATAGCCCTATAAATTAGGATCTGTCTAGGAGGCAGCTTAAGATCACTTTTCCAAAGGAAACATTTAAAGGTATGATTAGCTAACTATCAGAAGAAAATATTGGCTGCTTTTCAGATTAAGGATTTTATTGCCAGCAGAATCTACTATTTAGGATGAATGGCTTGCATAATTCTTGGAAAGGTGAAAGTAACCGAACAAGCTCTTCCATAAGCAGCAGAAGTGATTCTTCTGCATGTTTAACCACTCCAACGGTGCCAGACTTTCAACTCCTCTCTCCTCCCTCAAGGCAACCTCTCATCACGCTTCCCTTTTGCTCTCCAGATACTGTCTGGCAAGACTTGCTACAGCCTTTTCTATGCAGTGTATGTGCCAGCTGGCTCTTCAATACCTACTAGCCTGATGGCCAGCTTTCAACACTATGAAGCCCACAACAACTTAGTATCTACCACACTTGGACTTCTGAAAAGTTTGGCAAAAACTACTGGAAGAAAAAAAAAAGAAAAGAGAAAAAAAAAAGGAATGCAAGGAGAAAAGGGAATAGGGAAACAGTCAAACACACCAGTATAACCATACATGCACCTGTAGTTGAGGCTGGTCCCTCCCCAGTATATATCTTCTGTACAATACATAAAAGAAATTAAGTAATTTGGTATTTTCAGCACGAAATGATACATTCAAATAAGCTGTTGCACTGATGACTTGTACACCTCGTTTGATACTTGTATGCCCAAGTACCTTACAATTTAAGGTGACGCTGTGATAAAGTGGCACCATTAATTTGTAAGATGCCACGCCAGCCTCTAAAACAGTTACACAACAGTGTCCATGAGACTTTAAGAGAGTCAAATCAAGGTGGCTTGTTTACTACACATTTACTGAACTGGAGAATGGATGCAAATCGCATTTCCTGTAATTACAAACGACACTGTATTTTTCTTTCCTTTCTTACAGGTCCCTTCTTGCAGATTTCAGAATATGCTTCCTTGCACCAAATGAGGCAGAAAGGATGGCACTTACTTCTTGAGTATTTAGTTAATTTCTGTTTCCTTTACAGAGAGATAAACAGCCTCCCCAAGCCTTAGGAAAGAATACTGCATCGACATTTTGGTGTGCTTATTTTCCTAGCAGCTCTTCTAGAAGGATCATAACTACAGTATCAGGTAAATAAAAACACTTAATCAAAATACTACTACTTTGGCTTCAGTTATCTTTACTGCCTGCCTCCAGATGGGGAACAGAAGCACAAAAGGGCTAAAAAGTACACCCTAATTTTAGGTTTTCGAACAGAATCCCATCAGATCTACTTTTTTAAAGTAAGTAGCTGGCTGCTTTTTGCCTGTTTGCAGCAGCCAAAATTGTTCACTGTTTCTGCAAATGAGACTGAATGCCTCACAACAGGCACTTAGAAAAAACCAAAAAACAACCAAACAACAAACCCACAAACAAAAAAGCCCCACCAAGTTAAAGCTGCTTCAGATTTTGGTATTTTTTCCTTTTAAATCAACTCTAATTCTGACAGAGTAAAAGATAGGTTAGTTCTCCAGGGCAGCATTTAACTATCTTAACTATCAAATAGTCTTTTCGATTCCATTCGTACCTAATTCTTTCTGTAACATCTAGGTTTTGAAGCAAATGAAGTAAGGAAGTTTAGAAATAGCTTGTTTCTCTTACATACCCATGAGTCACCCAACAGTATAGTGAAAGAAGCAGCAGGCAATCTTGGTCATAGCACACAATAATCATGACATGAATTTTTAAACTAGGTTCCCAGGAAGAGGCAACAACTGCAAACCGGTAAGCCTGATGTTGATACTATACAAATTAGAAAAAGTTTCCATAAAGCCCAGAGTGATTGGATGAAATAGATCATGGGAAAGCATCAACACGCTTTAATAAAGGGAAGTCATGCTTCTCAAATCTAGTTAAGCTCTTTGAAAAAGCCACCAAGCAGGGCAGCGAGGCAGTTACAGTTGATAACAGAGACCAATTTACAAAAGGCATTTGATATACTCCTTTATCAAAGTCTTTTAAAGAAAAAAAAAAGCTACTATAGGATAAGCAGTAAGGCTTTTGAGTGGATTAAAACATTGGTTAAAGGACAGAAAAATTGGGGCCAGGAATGTAGCATCAGTTTTCACAATTCATATCACACGTGGGCTCAATTCTACACCTGCCAATACACTGACATGTCAGATAAGTGATCTAGGAAGCACTCATGGGAAATAAAATGACAGGGTTTGCTGATGCTGCTAAACTATTCACAGAGTAAAATAACTGGTTGCAACCCTCAGGAGCACCTCACGGGCACCCGAGCGAGAACAAAGCGAGGGAAATTCAACACAGACTGCAAGGGTAAATACATACCTAATGTAACACTGGGAGAGACTCAGATGTGGGTATCTCAGAGGTGTCAACAGTACAAAACCAAACTGACAACCCACTTCTATGATTACTGAGCTTAGAGGTAACTCTTCTTTACCAAGAGGGCGGTCAAACACTATGCTAAGGATGAAGCCTTTGGGGAATTGTTATGGAAACTCCAGTCATAAAGGAAGCAGGTGTTTGTCCAAGCTTTCCAAACATGGAAACTCAAATGGATTTTAATACAATGACTGAAGATATTCTTGAGGTGATATCAAAGAATAAAATCATGCTCATTCTTAATCCCACATGGCTTTTAATTTACCTTTCATCTGGAGTACAAACCTACATATTAAAGTTTGCTATACTTCAGGTTTTGTTTCATTATCATTTCTAGATCCATATGTAGACACTGACACAGTAAAGTGGTAATACAGAGTAAAAATGTGGCACCTGAAAATGAGGCTCCTTGAGTATTCCAACCAGTTCTGCAATATTTTCATCTTTATTTATTAAGGGACTGATGTCTTCAAGAATTTCATTCACCAGCTCCAGGTTGTTGTCACTGACAGCCTCAAGTTTAGAGTCTTCCAGTCGCTCATGAGCCTGTAAGATTAAATATATGAGACTACACTGTAAGTAAGTTTCAAGTAGTCCCAATGCATAAATGTTTTTAATTAATTTCTTTATGTAACCTTTAGCAGGAAAGCTAAGAAATATTACATATGGTAAAATCTGTATACTTTATTTTTATAACTGCTAAAGGATTTTGCATGCTTAACCACATGACCCAACAAACTCTATATGCAGCACCTGTCAAGAGATGCTTCTACATCCTTATTTCCTATAATCTCTATGCTATCTACACCAGTCTTCTCTGAACAGTAGAGCACCTCAGACCTTTTCTGTTTCAGCACCCACTACGAAAGAGGACAAAAAACAAACTATGGGATCCGCTCAGAAAAAAATGTCTGCAAGAAAAGCATTTACCTCAGGCTCCTCTCATTCAAAACCCTTCAAAACAGCAAATTCTGAAGGAAAGTCTGCATAACTAAAGGAAATTCTAAACAAAAGTCTTTGGCAAAGGTGGCTAACAGTATCCTGGGCTACATTAAGAAGAGTGTTGACAGAAGGTCAAGCTCCACTCAGCACTAATAATAGGGAATATTGTGTAGAATTCTGAACATACTGGAGAGCGTCCAGCAAAGGGCCACAAAGATGAGGGAACTGGAGCATCTCTTTTGTGAGGAAAGGCTGAGAGAGACGGGACTGGAGAAGAGAAGGCCCAGGGGGATCTCATCAATATGGATAAATGCCTGAAGGGAGGGTGCACAGAGGATGGAGCCAGGCTCTTCTCAGTTGTGCCCAGTGGCAGGACCAGAGGCAATGGGCACAAACTGAAACACAGAAGTCTCTATGTCTAAACATAAGGAATTTTTATTGTGAGGCTGACTGAGTACTGGCACAGTTTGCACAGAGAGGTTGTGGAGTTTCTATGCTTTGAGATACTCAAAAGCTGTCTGGCCATGGTCCAGGGGACCCTGCTTGAGAAGAGGGTTAAGACCACATGCTCTCCAAAGCTACCTTCTAACCTCAACCACTCTGTGATTAACGTTTCATCTCTTTCTAGAGCTATTGCTGCAGACATAACACTTCCCTAAACACTGCAGATACTTAAATCTAATGAAAGGTGGGAGCTTTGTGCTGAAAGAGAAGCATCTCAAACACAAATGCTTCATTTATTATGGGCAGTGCTGTATCATAAAATTAGGGACAAGAGGAGGCCAAAACTTAGCTACGATCTCAACACAGTTAAGAGATATTTACAACACAGGTAGCAACAAGAAGTTCAAAAGAGAACAATCACATTGGCATATAAAGACACAAGAAATAACAGCTATTTGGGAATCATATATATACTTCCCATATATATATATATGATTTGAAGGTATGCACAACACATCTACTTTCTTATTAGTGCTTCAAAACAGCTGTTGAAATAAAATTTTGCTAAAACCAGAAATCCTTATTTCCTGAGTATTAAATACTGCTTTATGTCTAATAAAAGGGTACTTCTGCAGGACTGATGATGGAACACTGGAAAGGCTAACTTAACATAGAGAAAGACATTTCAAACATTCCTCAACACCAACACACACAAACCAAACGACCATGATTACCAAGTCATAGGAAGTTTGGCACCTACACACATTCTCCTTAATCAGGGAATGCTGTTTTGTATATAATGCATGTAGTAAACAACATCCTTCTTTCACAATTTACTTTTTACAGCATGTAAAAACACAAATCTATTGACTTTTAAGCATGCTCCAACCTTTATAAGATTAGAGAATATGGGTTGCCTTCTTTCTCACTTTTTTTTTTTTAAATACTACCACTTACACAGGGTATACTCTACATTCAAATACCCTGACCCCTCACTCCAGAATTGAGGTCATGTATATACCAGGAAACAAAGTTTATCAGCCAACAACCTCTGACCCTGTAACATGTTGGAGATAGGGTGTAGTGTGAATAATGTAACCAAAAAAAAAACACCAAAGGAATAGCTTAGATACTTGGATATTGCAATTATTTTTAGTTCAGTTAACCATTTCAGAAATGATGGAAATGATGATAATGAATCGAGTCTTTTGATTAATTTGAATTTATTATACTTGCCAAAAGTTGAACTAGTAAGGCTCTTGCCTGACACCCTAAATACTGGACTCAATGTTTACAGATTACTCTTAAGATGTCTCTTTGGTCTGGGTTAGGCATTCACCCGGTATGCTATAGGCTATGCTACAGTATTAAAAGAAATAGTGCAACTGCAAAAAAGAAGATAAAATTTTGAAGTTCAAAAAAATAGTTAACAAGAAGAGAATTTCACTAAGACAGTTCAGCAGCCAAACTGGGTAAAATTCATGCATGTTCCAAATTCAACAACTGTTTTTCAAAAAAGCATAGCAATTATAAAGGCTAGTTAGGATTGAGCATAAGCGTCAGTAATTGACAGGAAAATGCATTATATGTGATTACAGGTACTTCCCCTTTACCACCCACTGAAGAACAGAAAGGTACAGTAAAAGAACCCTATCTGAAAAAAAGTTCTGTAATTTCTACCTTGATGCCTTTACTCTAGACAGAAAAATTGTGAAATGAACTTAACACAATTTGTAAAGATTAGCTAAATCTTGCATTGCGTAATATTCTAAACTACTTACTACAATTACTGCTTGCCTTCACTTTTTTAAGGACTGAAAAGAAAAAAAATAAGTTTGGATGGGTCATAGCACATTTTCCTAAGTTTCTTTTTGTCCCTTTTGGGATACTTTACATAATGATTAGTCTTAACTGACTAACAAAGGAAAATGAAAAAGCGTTTACATTTCTGGCTTGTTTTGAAATGAATCTGGTTATATAATCTGACCATCTCAAGGTACTGAGAGTTACCTTTTCTGTTGAATAGATAACTCTTCTGATAGAAAAACAATTTTTATATATTTTTAGAGTCAAATGGATATATATGAACTAGATACACTTCATGAAGCGTGTCATTATTTTTATCTTGTCCTTATTTAGCACTGCTAGATAAGTTTTGGGGTTTAATTCCAAAATAATTACCAAAGAAAATATGAGCTAAGTCATGCCGTATGAGCACAATTAAAACCTTTCAGCATTCTAGATAAAGCAAGCTTATACTTAAGAGCACTTTTTACATCTGCTAGTCATTAAATTCCACATCAACTGTAATGGTCCACCAAAGCACAAATTCTTGATAAGAAAAAATGCTTTGGAATGAACATTTTCTTCATAATAAATATTAAATATGATGTATGCAGCAGATACTGAAGTTGGAAACAACTCTAAGAAAATGCTTTTACTTACTCTAGTAAATTTAGTACACAAATCCTTCCCTCTGTAGTCATCTCACTAGAGATGAAATACATGCATTATATCCAAGTTTATCACTATGCAATGTCTTCCACTTACAACCAATTTTCGAACAGTTAAAGAGACGTAAATTCTTATAAGAATTCTTATGAGAAGTTTTGCTTTCCAGATTTTTATACTGAGCAAAATCCCTGCACAACAATCCTTTAGCTTTACAGCTTTTTCATGCCTGCCCAGAGGGCACTGCTTTCAGATGTCTATTCCTATTATAGAGACAGCTACAACAGTTTTTTTCCTTATGAAAGGAGTTTAGTTTCATGACTTAAGACTAAGAAAGAATATGTGCTGTGCAATCCTGACTGCATCTTCAACTATTTTAATTAGAGTCCTAAGATTTTTTGTAAATATCATCTTACATATTTATAAATATGTAGCATCTATATAAAAGATTTTCATAATGCATGATCTAAACTAAGGATAGCCCACGTCTCAGAGCTGACAATCAAAGGTCCTGGTATTACTCTGAGATCCAGGAAAGGGCATGGAGAGACTATTTCACTGGGCTGATCAGAAAGTTGTTTGAAGCCAAAGACAAAAAGAAAACTTGTTTATGCCATGGGGGAAAGGTTATTGCTCTCACTTCTCATCTTTGGCAAAATGCTGAAAGTCAGAAGACATACGGATTTTGCACACAACAGTGGTCACGAGATTATACTGAAACCAGCTGCTTCTAATTTCAAGTATTTTGATGTTCTCTTCATAAATAATTTTAACACATTTCTGGAGTCTATGAATTTTTCTTCTTCATCTAGGTTTTTCCATATAACAATAAATCAGCATGCACAGAAATTACATTTTACCAAATCTTCACCTTCAAGAACTTTCAGTAAGATGCACCATACACAAAAGCCACTGTTAGTTCCTCATTCCATACTCAATGTTCATACAACAATTTAGAAGTTAAAATATTCCCAGATTCTACTCAGAGCAGCAAGTTTAAATACCTTAGCAAGTGATCTTACAATAGGGTTTTCCATAATTCCTTTAAGAAAAATCAGGTCTATTTCTTCAGCGCCTGTTGATGTCGGCAGATCAGTAAGGTTATCCAGGACCTGCTGCATGGCTGCTGACAAAACAAAAACAAAAGGTAAGTACTGACCAGAACATGCTTAAATAAATAGCAAAAGCTCTGGAAAATGCCACAATATTCATTTTAGAGATGTTAAATAGCCAACTACAGCTACTGAGAGCAAGTGGACAGAACGGAAAAATAAGGTTTTCTGCTGTTGTTTGAAAGGTGGAAATAAAGGATCTATCCAGATCCTTATCAATACAATCAACTGAAATCCATGCCCAGGACATTCCTTTCAAGAGTCATTACAACATAGAGATAGGAGAGAAAAAAACCCCTAAATATATGCATAAATCTTCCAAATACAATAAAAGCTCATTCATGACTCTTTACACTTCTCTCACAGAGCAAGTTTTCAGCCCTCATATGTACACCAACAAACTACAAGTTTTACAGTTCTTGTATAGCCAGGCATCACTGGTTCTTGAAATAAACACACAGTACAAAACCAGATTTTTTTAATGACAAAATTGGTTCCAAGGCAGCTCTTACCTTGAGGACATTTGTGTCTGTCCCCACCAGTCCTTTACAACCAGTTCTGACTTTACTGTTTGACTTACTGCACTCCAGCACTCAGTGTAGATGGTGGAAATGCTAACACCAAGGTGGCACCAGAACACACTGCAATAGGAAGCACATCCTACAATGCGAAACAAACTGTGCTTGCCCAATACCCTCAGCAGAGATTTTCCTGGCTACCGACAGACTCACAGGGAGAACGGCAGCAACTTGGGTGAGAGTGAACAACGGTGCCCAAGAAGAAGTCAGAAAATCCCCCTGTCCCAGCTGTGACATCCCATGAAGTCACTGGGGTGAGTGATGAGAACTTATTTTATAACCTTGTGCTGCAACGCTCCCATTTAAGCTGAACATGACAGATCTTTTACAGTTAGCCAGCAGGTTCAGTATGTTCACCTATTACAGAATTCTTCCACATTTGGGCACCTGTGCAGCAAGCAGCACTTAGCAGGGATTACATCAGCCAAATTTGCAGAGATTAACATCTGCCACTTTAGGTTGAGCACAAAAGGGGGCAACGCTGAAGACAGTTACAATGTCCTTCACAAGGCAGATGGTCATTCTTTTTCCATTCACCAACATATGACTAAATATTCCTATCTTCTACCATTACCTCAGCAGGGAATAACCAATACTGTTCTTTTTAACTGCGTTCTTTTAACCTCTTGCAGAGTTACATGTGTATGCTCAGACACACAGGTCTATTGAAAAAAACCTTCTGTTAGGGATCTGAACAAAGCTAAAAAGCATCAGAACAACCACTGTGTACTGCAATGCTCCACATGTTGCACAGCAGCATATATCAAGAGAATTAGAAAGCCTATATGCCCCTTCTCCCACACAGGAATTTACCCTTAACTTTCCTCATTGCTTTATAATGAAAGCTATTATGAAATACAGCACATAACAGAACAAACAACATTTCTCAACACCTACTTTCTAATTTCCATTCTTTGTAGAAAATTCCAGCCCAAGAAAAAAATTTTCTGGCCACTCTTTCTGTCAAGTAGAACTGACTTTTCAACAGTCAAATCGTCTTGCATGTCAAAAGACCGCAATTTTAAAAAAATGTTTTAAACATACTTCTCATTTTCAAAAAGTGAATCTTCTTGTGAAACCATGAGTAGGAGGGAAAATGACACTTACTTTATGCTTTCAGGTTTTGAAGCAATATTATTTCTACTTTTTAAATAGACAAAGTGCTGTTGGCAATGACACATTACATAAAGTCACCAAATCAACCTGTAAATAGCCCACATCTTCCCCAGGCGAGGTATGTCCAATATCCTGACTAGTCCTACTGCAGATGCAACTGCCTTGTTTCATGTTTTCTCAATTCCCAGTTACAGGTTCGTGACTCAATGCAGTCAAGCAAGCTATAGTATTTGCAGAAGTAGACACATCTTTCTAGCCAATTTATGTAGCATACTAGGTGGTGCATAAATGCTTTACATTTTTAAAATGTAAAGAAAGGTTGTTATTATTAACAGTTATGTATAGTGTTTTTAATGTAGTTCAATTTAGTGCCTTTATTCTTAAAAATAAACTGAGTAAAAATCCAAAGCTTCCTTCAGGTCAAAGCATGCATCTCAACTACGAGTTGCAATTCCAGCACTTGATGCTGACAGAGGCATGCATAATAAAGATATTCCTTATATATCTCCATGCTAACAAGCTGTTTCCTACATAACCCTTTCAGAATTCTGCCTATCTTGGACTGATCAAAATAAAAAATAAAGTCCCTACATAAAAAATTTATCATGAAGGAGAAACTGTTAAGAGGAACATTTAGCATCTCAAGAATGACTTTCAAGATTTGTGCAGCCAGACAGGATATTCTCAAATTAGTATTTAATAGAAGTTTCACAAATTCTAGCATCAGAACTACTTAACTGTATTTTAGCATTCTGCAATCACCTTTATTAACATGCAGAGTTGATAAAAAACTACACAGAGGCAGACTTGCACCCCAGGTGATCAAAACCAAACCCAGTTATTCTCAGAAATAGCTTCCTATTGCTGCGCATCAGATGGTTACCTTCTTTCACAACACAGCTATCATGGCAAGCGTCTTCTTAGCTATAAATAGTGTTGCCTCAACATTAGAAAGAAAAACAAAAAGGCAGGCATATGTAAACTGGGATAAAGCACCTTTACTCACCCTGGATTGTTTACATTTGAACACAATGTGGTTCTCTATATTGCCTAAGTGTAGCTAGTACCCTATCCTCAGAGGAAGATCTTTCTAAGTAGCTGAATATAAAAACAACACTGTTAAGTACCTTTTTATTTTAACCAACTACAAGGTTAAGTAAAAGATTTTTAGTTCCAGAAAAAGCTCTAAGAAGTTTCAAAATCTTTGCACTGATGGTAACTAGAAACAATAACGTTTATATGCCTCCCTCTCTTTACCTGCTTCATGATGTTTCACTGCTTTACATTCACCTGTTAATAAAAAAATCCAGAACATGGCCAAATGTTATTTTTCAAAAAGAAAAGCATCTTCCAACAGGAGTTTTTTCAGCTGGATCATTTAAAAATAAAAAGATAATTCATGGGTACTTCTTGTGACAGACTAGATTAAGCACTTTAATTTCAGTGTTTTACATGTATTACGCAAGTCATGGGTCAGAGTCAAATGTGGGTCCTGTTTATGTGAAATGCTAATTTTCGTTCATATGTGAAAATAGCTTTGAAAATCTAAGCAACATACTGACCCATATACGCCTCAGATATTCATACAGGTACTTTCAAAAAATGTGATTTATCAAACAACAATCTGAAGGCAGGGAGGAGAAGATGACACTTGGAAAATGCATTATAGACCCTCTTTTTATGTATCTACTTAACATGCTTTTGTTTATTAATTTCTAGGGGAAAACAATCTTATTAAAATAGAAACAGCAGGAGATATGTTGCTTTCAAGCTTAATTGTAATGATCTTTCAAAACAACGTAGATAAACATGGAATTTCAAGTAGCAGGCTTTAAAATAATTTCACTTTTTCTTTCCTGGGGCAAAGCCACCTTAGCTCTCTTAGAAAGGTATTTTATCTTTGAGCAGCAGGAATGAAAAAACATGTTAAGTACTAATCGTAGGAAAGTTTTAACTAAAAGATCCTATCAAGCATGGAACAAATACAACTAAGGAGTTTGGACACTACCAAATCTATGTGCCCTACCAAAAATGGCCTCTTGAGCCTTCCATCTCTTCTCTGCAAATCTAGCCCTGAAATGCTGATGAAAGTTACTCACTGGGATGGGGGGGAAGACTTGTAGAACTTAAATTTAAATCAGGCATACAGGACCAAAGGACTACTCTGAACAAATGCACAGCCTGGAAAGCAGTCAAACTGCATATACCAGGCTGTCAGGAATGGTCCTTGTTGAGTACTTTGGTGTCTAATAAAAAGTAAATGTGTGCATTTCCTTCAGTGGAAAATTAATTTGGTCTCTCTTGCCTCTGTCATCCCATCTTTTAGAGGAAACTGGTAATAACATCCTAACTTTGATAACTCTACCACGTACCTCATTCTCTCTGAAGACAAGCTTCTTTCCATATTCAAAGACCATCTGGGTAAATTTCACAATACAAAAGGATTACTTTTGTGAGGACAGCATGAGATAGTCATGGTTCACTACCACAGTTAACAAAACCACCTAGGAACATACGCATTGCAAGAGCACAGGGTGACAACAGCCTCCAGACAGAACAGGAGAAACTGAGCAGAAGAAATAAGGTCTCAGTTGAGGCAAGGTATTGAAATAAAGGGGTTCTTAGGAAAAAGTGATAACAGAGCTGAGTTTGAGCTGGGACTCCTAAGAGAAAATGAGATTACAACAGGACACCCTCCACTTCAGCCCCTGGCTTTGGTGACAGGGAGCATACACATACATAGAATTAATTTCCACAGTCAATTTTCAAAGAACATTTTCATAACCATAGAAAGTTTAAAGCCTCAAGCAAGACTCAGCAGGAGCTTACTGGTCTGCTGTGTACATGCACTGAACAATTTAATCCTACTATGCATATGAACCCATGCTCAGGAGAAAGTAGTTTGTCTTTTGAACACTGTATCAGAAAGGCAAAAAGGCAGGAGGAAGGAGGAAGAAAGCCCTGTTAATTGATCTCTGTGGCAAACACTGTCCATCCTGAAGCATAAGACAAAAATCCTACTTATGGATGCAAAATTTACTAACCAGAATTAATTCACAGAGAGCTCTTCAGACAACCAAAGGATGCTTCAAATGTTTAACTGCACATATTGCACCTTACAATAGGAAATTCAGATCAAATATAAGTAAAAGATACTATAACTCTTCTCTTGCAAGAAAAAGACAGGTTTTCACCAAGCTCTCAACTGTGACTCTTCTATGAAATTTGATTTTACTCTTTCTTTCAGTGCCTAATTCTTGCCTACATTAATTCTATGTAAAGGGAAGAGGAAGCATACATTTAAATAAATTTTCCAGATTTGCAGACAGAAGACAAATGTGTCATTCACTGGGGAAAATTAAGGCTTTCCAGAATTAATACCTTGCACAGATTTTTTAGCTCAATTTCATTTTATAAGTCTCCAAGCTTACAAACTAACAGGGATTAAAAGAAAATGACATATAATATATGTGAATAAATGTATACATATATATTTCCACATGATGTACCCATCTGGATAGGAAGTTATAATAAATCCCTCAAGGAGTACTAGTGAGGCTGATCCTTCACACAAAGTCTAGAAAGTTAGAGTAAAAACTCATCACATATACAAATTTTGGAGACAATTTCTTTTGTGATTTAAAAGCTTTTCAAGGGAGATATATCCAAAGGAAGACACAGAATATGCATAGACAAAAGACGACTCATTTGTAGCCATTAACCAATGAAAGTTGCTTTAATTTTTTCCATTTCTGGAGGGGTTGGAGGGGGGGAGTTATTTTGCATTGGCCACTTCTCAGTAACAAATTATAATATTTTTGAGAGAAAAGTACCTATGAACAAGTTAACAACTTAGGATAGTACAGACAAGTTCATTCACTAATAGGCTACTGACCAAGAATAAACCAAACTATGACCAAGCCCTCTGTTTTAGGGCTGTTAGCCCAAGTTTCAGCAACCAGCTTTCATTGTAAGTCTCTGGGAAGGCATTATACAGTGAGCACACAGGACATTACCTTTGCATTGCCACAGCCGGCAACTGTATTCACTGAGCAGAGATCAGATTTAGAAATACCTCCAGAGGAGTGCTATAAAAGTGATGTACAGTTGCAGTTTAGCTCCTCTGCTCCCCTACTCCAGGCTACAAAACAGTTCTATAATCCCATACAAGGCCTATGCTGCTTA
>VZTU01024486.1:0-14306 GCA_013400835.1 Zapornia atra | reverse complement strand
ATAAAAATATATAAATATATATACAGAGGCACACTAGGGAAAAAAAATAAATCTATAAATTATGCACTCCACCTGTAAACTAAAACAAGCAGGGAACTACCAGAAGTGTCTTTGTATACAAAAGCTAAAGACTAGCTATTAGCAGCAAATATTTTCTGACTGCATATGTGTAACTTTGCTTTCATTATGTAAGAATCAAAATTTCCTCCAACACAGAGGCCTCACATCATAAGAGAGAGAAATAACTGGTTCATTTTGAACATGAGAAGTAAATGCTACCATTGGAAAACTCCTACTACTGACCATGCTCCAAAAAGGATTTAACTATTTAAGCTAGAGAGAAAAATACTACTACAGGTGCAGCAAAAGCCCTAATAGTGTTACACTAGGCACATCATAGTTGGACATCAGACAATCCATTGCTGTTTAACTTTCAGTTGTTGTCCAGACAACAGATGATGGCAGAAACCATATACCAAATACATATTTTTGAAGATGTTGCAAGTGTGAAAAAAGTGAAATACGTCCAAAAAAATTAAATCAGGTCACCCTCAAAAGCAGTAACTGAACACAGAAATATTGTCTGCCAGATCTCATTTATTCTCTAAGGAAGAAGTTCTAGGGTTTGGGTTTTTTTGNNNTGGGTTTTTTTGTTGTTTTTTTTTTTTTTTGTAAAAAGTACTTAGGAATAATTACAACATGAAATGGAAGACAAGCAGTCCTGCAGAGTGGAGAAGACTCCTGAATATTTCATTAAATGACAGGATTTTCAAATTACCGTGCAAGATCATAAAGGCTGTCAATCCATTTTCCCTGTCTGCAGCTGTTGTAATAGCCTCAACAAAATAGATGAACTAAAAGAAAACAAGTGGAAATCCTGCAATGCAAAGGAAAGATTGAATAAAGAGAGACAGAAGGGAGTACCACCAAGTCTGAGGGAAAACAGAGCCTGTATGAAGAAATATACCGTCAAGAAGAAATCTAAGAAGGGCTTATAGGCAAGACCTGAGTTACACAGCTGAGATCATTTGGTAACTTGGGTTTTGCAAATGTGAAGGAAGTTCAAACAATTACTGTTGGATAAATAAAGCATTCCTAGTGTAGCCACAACTCTCTGCATCCTTTGTCCTTCAGCTCAAAGAAATATCTGAGCACAGTGGGTAAGCTTCCAAGCTATTTAATTTGTAATACAAGCAGCATTACTAATAACTAACATGACAAACAAAGTCAATGCAGCAGGTTTTTGGAAAGAGCCGGTTCAAAATATTCTCATACATCCACATCAGGCAGCAAGACCTGAGAGGTGTTAATATCAAATACAATTTTCTGTTTAGATGATTGAGATATGTAGAAATTCAATATATAAAAGTTATATGAATATCAGTTCTGGTGACCTACAACTTAAAAAAAAAAAGTCTCTCTGATGTTTCTGTTTCTCCTAGGTAGTAAAGAAAAGGCATAATCTCTTCCATCATAAGATAGAGTGATGATGCAACTTTCCTCACTCATTATCAATTAGTTACAAATTGGAAATACTTAGTAAACTTCAGAACACAACCTAAACCCTGGCCTATCTCTGTAGCCCAACATGTTTCTTCAAGCATACCTTTCAGTCTAAATAAGATTCGTACCTTTTAAGGACAAGCAAAAGTACGAAATTACACAGTGAAAGAAAGAAGCTACTAAGTCACACGGGTGACCAATTATGGAACCAACTCAATTCCATCCACAGAACACATCCATGAACAATTAATATGATTTTCAAAACAGAATTTTCAGAAGAGGTTGTTTTGCTCACAGGTGCTCTAACACTTGTAGAAAACTGTAGTCCTTTTTCAACTGAGCGTTCTTTTTGGCAGGTGCTTTACTGATCATTTTTTTCTTGAGAGATGAAGTGAACAAAAGGCCTTTGTGAGAAAGGCAGGCAAGGTTAGCTACTTTCATTTGCCAGTAGTTAGGAGATGAATGTGAGGTGGAGAACAGGAAGTGGATCAGCTTCTTGGCATTATTAGAGTGCCTCCCTTTACTAGAAGATGGCTGGTTTTCCATTATTTTTTTCAAATAGCCCTCTGATGTCTAAGCCTATCTAACAAAGAGCCCAAGATGTCCATACTGTGGACAAAATGTAGAAAAGGACCAGGCAGCAACCACAAGGAAAGCAACTGTTAGGGAAAAGGTTTGGTTGAAAGAAGAAAATAATGGGTGAAAAGAGTGAAAGGCATTTGAGGTAAGTGGAACAACCTGACCACTTGCCTTCAGAAGGATAGGAGTTACACTTATGCGTTTACTAAGGAAACAATTTTATGTAAAGCTTAAACAAGTTAGATGTTCTTATTTTTGTGATCAGGTATTTTTCTGCGACTATTGATAGGTAACATTATAAAGATGTTCCATCCTCATTCTCTGCTTCAGACAATCCTGAAAGGGTGACAAAAAGGGAGCAAGATTCAGGGTTGATGAGTATAAAGATAAACATTTGGAAGAGACAAAATTAAGTTTTAAACATACTTTAGAATCACAAAATTTCCTACAAGAAACTAATTAGAGCAAAAATAAAGAAGCAGAAAGAAAATATAATGTATCCAAGTTATTTAAATGAGCTATGAAACAGGGAATATGATAAATATTAGTTAATCTTGTCAAATAAGGGTCAGAAACGAACTACGTAAAGGATGCGCAAAGTTCTGCCTCAACGACGACAGTGTTAGCACACTGTGCATTGTGATACCTTGGGAGAAACAACTGGTCTCTGAGAAGGGACTGATAAAGACCGTGGCTTTGTTTGAAAGACAAAGCTAAAGCTCACCAAAAGGACCTGCAAGGAAGAGGAGTAAATGAAGTAAGTGGCCATCAAATGTCTTTGAAGCCCACTGAGAGACTGTAATGTGCATACGGAGCATGCGATAACTGGGTTCTCATAATGTAAAACGAACAATTTCTTGGAAACCCGATGAACATGCATATATGTCCTGTGTAAAACCTGTTTGGTGGCCCTGCCTGTGGCAGGGGGCTTGGAACTCTGTGATCCTTGGGGTTCCTTCCAACCCAAACCATTCTATGATTCTATGTGTAACTGACCGGTTACAGCGCACACATGAGGAGGAGCGATCGATCCCCTGTGCTGCCCAGCGCTGCAACAAAGAATACCTGCTCCATAGTAGGAGTACATGTAGGCTGTATCATCTCCTTATCAGTACTTGGCAAAAATGGTAATATTAGTCTTCATGCAATCAACCACTTCTTCTAAAAAGAGCCCCTGATACTTATAGTCCACAGTTTCCTACTCTAAAATCAAGTTACATTTGTTGAGGTGGAGCATTGAAATCATTCTTATATCCTTCTAATGAATTTTACAGGGACATGAAAGAAGGGAGTTCCACTTAATGATGTTGTGCTATAGCTTCAAACATGTTATAACAAATATTATAGTAGATTAAAAGCTCCTCTCTAAGAATAGAAGAAAGCACTTGGTCATCTATCAACAGACATCAAATGCCACTGTTACCCAAGTGCAGAAATCATTAACACTGTACTGGGCTGGCATTGCAAGATTTTGGTTGCAGATGGGGCTAAAGTGATGATCTCTGTGAAAAGCTGATAGCAGCTACCTCTATGTCTACTAGAGACAATGCCAGCCAGCTCCGAGATGGATCTGCTGCTGGCCAAGGCTGAGTGTCTAAGTGATGGTGGTAGCACCTCCGGAGGTCGGACCACATAGAGGTCCATGGTAGAGCAGCTATCCACCTGCAGCCCATGGAGGACCCCCGCAGGAGCAGGCGGATGCCCAAAGGAGGCTATGACCCCACAGGAAACCCACAGTGGAGTAAGCTCCTGGCAGGACCTGTGGACCAGTGGATAGAGAAGCTCATGCAGGAGCAGGTTTGCTGTCTGAACTTCTGATCCTGTGGTGACCCACGCTGGAGCAGCCTGGTCCTGAACTAATTTGCACTGTGGAAGGCACCCCACACTGAAGCAGGGAGAAGTGTGAGGAGTCCTCCACCTGCCAAGGCAGAGAAAACCTGTGATGAGCTGACCACAACCCCTATTTCCCATCCCTCTGTGCTGCTCAGGAGGAGGAGGTAGAGAAAGCAAGGGCAAGGTTAAGCCTGGGTGGAAAAGAGGGATTGAAGAACTGTTCTTAAGATTTTGTTTTGTTTTTCATTATCCTACTCTGATTTTTATTAGGAATAAATTCATTTCCCTGCATTGAGTCTGTTTAGTCCATCGCGGTAACTGGTGAGTGATCTATTCCTGACTATACTGCAACCCACAAGCCTTTCATTATGTTTTCCCTCATCTGTCTAGCTGAGGAGAGTGACAGAGGCACAGTGGCACCCGCATCAAGCCACCACAAACACCTTTTTGTAGTGCATTTTCTGTAAAGGCCCCAGGCTTGCACCAGGAGAGGAAACATACTTTCCTGGGTAGACTAATCCCAACTGTTGATTAACTTCTAGAAGTGCCCGCTTTTAGCTTCCAGTTATTTTTTTCTCTTATTTCTTTGTTTATTCCATTTATCACTTCTGCCCCTATAAAAGTTAGAACTATACCTTAATAGACAGTATTCTCCATGCATACAAAATAGAAATTAGGTCTTTTAACCAAACTGCTATCTTCTTTCTGATAAACTATGTTAACTGAGCCTTGATGCTGCCTTTATAGAGAGTTCACCTCCAAACCCCAATATCAACTCTTCTCTGTTACCTTTCAACACTCTCAACTTTTCCTCAGAGACATTTAACAACCTGGACACAAAAGTTATGTACAGTATTGCAGCACCAATCTTATCAATTATGTACTGATAATCAAAATGACCTCTTCATGTCCTTTTGTACATTAAATTGAAACATAAATCACCGTAGCAACACCAGGATTAGTGGGTACCTTTCAAAGACAGCATTTTCCAGAATATTACTCCCCGTTACATAGATTTGCCCAGCATTTGGCTTTATTAAAGTGAGTTTATTTAGAATAGATTCAGTTTGTCAAGTGACCCAACTCACTGTTTAGGACTGTTCTGATTCATTACTGTTCTACTTGTTTTCTGCAGCAGTTGTTTTTTTCTTTTTTAAAATAAGGAAGGATATAGTTTCTTCGCTGCCATTGATGTAAATAATCAAAAGGCAGAGATGAAACACAGTGAAAATTCAATGAAAGCTCCTTAGTTTGATATTTCACTATTGATGATTGCTTTTTGTCAGCTACAATATCTTAATTAAGTTAGCTTTCAGATGTGCTTTAGAAAACCTGTATATTGTTGATCTCTTGAACGGTAATAGGAGAAATATAATATTTTGACCAATATCTTTCAAAATAGCTAACACCAGCTGCTCCAGAGAAAGACTTAAGCAACCATAAAAATTATTTTTGCATCAACTTGCTTCCACTCCAACACTTCCCATGGCTACCATCCAAGAAGTTCAAAGACACATAAGTTTTAACAGCATTTCTGTTTCTATAGTTATTCATAGTATATAAACAATAATAGCCACTTTCAGGCTTTTTAAAACATGCTAGCACAATCTTAGTCTCCGTAATGTTTTATGGCAATGAATTGCAAATATTATGTATTACTGTGTGAAAAAGATAATTTTACTGATTTTGAATTTTCTACAACTTAGTTTCACTACATCTCAGGTTCCAACTGTATTTACTGCCAAAAGAGATTAGATCCAAAGTTGGTATCTTCCAAACACTTCTAAGATGTAGAAGGCTACAGAATTAATTAATTTGGCCCTCCAGTATTAATATCTTAATTCTGTAGTGCTGGTCCCTTAATGATTAAATGATCTCACCCTCTAGCCTATTGCCTTCTTTTGCATATTCTCAGAATATTTTGTTATTTATCCATGGTTAGCTAGTCACCCCTTAGACTTGTTCTTAGCTCTCCTGATTATTTTGTACATATACTGCCTGCTGTAGTTTATGATAATTTTATTGGACTTCATAGAGCTGGTTTCTCAATTTTCTCAAGGCTATTTGGCTCCAATGATTCTGTCATGCAGTCATTGCAAGCTCAGTCTAACCTTTCTTCCGCGTGCTCTGTATGCATCTGCAAAACAATAACCATCAATCGTGTGCCCCAGCTGTGTAGAAATTAATTATGCATGTCTGTTATAATATATGAATGCATTATGCTTGCACACATAGGCATTTCCTGACTTAAAAGGAAAATGCTAACTGTTCTCACCAAAAGGTGAGTTTAATTCCAAGGGCTTTTTTCCATTGGAATAAACCCAAAAATTAGGAGTAAACCTTCCATAAAAGAAACTTAACCCCCTAGAAATTACAGTGTGCTTTGTATGTTTAAAGTTATCAGTATTAAAATTATTACAATTAATTTTATTTAAAGACTGCTACTTACCTCTAATATTTGCATTCGGAATGCTGTCAAGTAACTCTGAGTTTATTTTATGTTACTGTTGTGTGCTGACCGTGACCAGCAGCTAAGTACCACACAGCTGTTTGCTCATTTCCCCTCCTCCAGCAGGATGAGGGAGACAATAGGAAGAGAGAAAGTGAGAAAACTAGTGGGTCAAGATAAAGACAGTTTAAGATGCAAAGGGAAGGAAAAAACCCCCAAAAATACAACAAAACCCAAGTAATGTAAAGGCAATCACTCACCATCTCCCACAAATAGACAGATGCTCAGCCAGTCTGGTAGCAATGGCTACCTCCTAAAAAAATCCTTCTCCATAGTTTTTATTGCTGAGTAGGACACTCAATGACATTGAAGAAATCTCTGGTCAATTTGGGTCAGTTGTCTAGGTCATACTCACACTCAGTTTACTCACCACAGCAAGGCAGGGTAGAATGGGAAAAAGAGCCTTGACACTGCAAGTGGTGCTCAGAAACAGCCAAAACAGTGTGTTACCAACACTGGTTTTATGACAAATCCAAAATACAACACCATAAGGGCTTCCATGAAGAAAATTAATTCCAGCCAGACCCAGTAGCCAGAACTGTAAATTAACAAAGCTCCACCTTCAATGAAATGCTGACATATTTTACTGAAGTGATGTCTCTTGCCTGTTTTTGGCATTGGTCATCAACCTAAATCACATATGGATATGTTGCGATTTCATTTAAGAAGGCACGTGCACACTGCCACACTGTACCTCCTGATCTGGGAGACAAGAGACAATATTTTGGTTTCTACACAATCCTGATGCCTCAAGGGCTCAGTACCAGCAAAGAATAGTCAATACCACTGCTTATGCTCAGATCCATGCTTTGTCAAAGGAGCTCTCAAGTCCAAATTATTTTAGAAATCAAATAGCAGCATCCTATGATCTTCTCAATAACCCAGCTGTTTGCTCTAGGGGGTTTTGAAAATTCATTTGACTACTTTGACAACAGAAAGTTTGACTGCCTTTGAATCTGCTTTCAAAGACAAAATTATACCGGTCAAGCTATTGCCCATAGAGTATTCTGCTTAGCTTTGACAATGATGGATACTTTTCATGACCATTTCCCAGATCTCTTATGCCTACACTTCACAACCATCCTTAATGATGAATGACAGTCATCTACAATGAATGATAATTTTCCAGTACTCTCATCCCCAAAGAAATCGTATTATCATCACATTTTCTTGCTATAATTTATCAGACTGAAAAATACAGAGTCTCTGATTACTAGATTCTTTATTAATGCAATAACTTGAACAAATACTCAGTTATGTGTTTTGAAATGCAGATGGTAAAAGATATCAAGTTCTTAGGTACAGTATACTCTGTTTTCATTACTTTAGGAACTGTAAATCTTACTCTTTAATGAAAATGCAGTGTTGAGAAGGCAGACTGTTTTGATTTGAAATTGGTTCAGATATCCTAGCTGAGCCTGGAAGAAATAAGCAACTGAATATTATAAAATAAAGTGATATTCAAAATTGTACTTTGAATGCAAGTCTTGTTACCACCATTCATAGGAATGGATGTTTTATTTGCTTAGTGAAAGGTTTTTTTGTTATATAGTTCCGTCTTCACTGATTCAACAGGGACTGAAATAGTCCAGCAAAAATATCCTCTGGATAAATTAATCCAGTCAAGTTTGAACTTTGTGAGAAAAGGTCTCATCTTAAGCCACAATTCTTAGCACTGATTACTCATTACTGCCAGCTCAAATTGAATACATCTTAGAACTAACACAAGCGTGGTTAAAATTATTATTTCCATTACTGTAATAATGTAGGTCCTCTATCACAGACCAGGACCACTTTGTGCCTGTGTTCTATAGAAAGAAAACAAAAAGGAATGCACAGAGAGCAAAATATTTGATATCTTCCCAAAAAAAGACTATAGATATAAACCATCAAATAGAAAGAGACATGGTAAGTATAGATGCTTGAGAATCCCAGGAACAATGAGAATCACAGAATCACAAGGTTGGAAAAGATCTTTAAGATCATCAAGTCCAACCATTCCCATCCTAAGCTAAACCACATCCCTAAGTACCTCATCTACCCTTTTTTTAAACACATCCAGGGAAGGTGACTCAACCCCCTCCCTGGGCAGCCTGTTCCAGGCCTCAAGAACTCTTTCAGTAAAAAATTTTTTTCTAACATCTAATCTGAACCTGCCCTGGTGCAGCTGAGCGCCATTTCCCCTTGTCTTATCTCCTGTCACCTGGCTGAAGAGACCAGCACCCACCTCTCTACAACCTCCTTTCAGGTAGTTGTAGGTGGTGATAAGGTCTCCCCTCAGCCTCCTCTTCTCAAGACTAAACAGCCCCAGCTCCCTCAGCCATTCCTCATATGATTTGCCCTCCAGTCCCTTCACCAGCCTGGTTGCCCTTCTTAATGAAAAAACATTAACGAACTTGGTGGGCACTAACATTAGAGAACTTGAGTCTTGCATTTTGCAAAGTATCACATTATTGCCTTTTATTAGAAGCTTTTAAGGGGAACAAGTTTCCTAATGTTTCAGAATGAGGACCTCCTCCCAGGCTTGCAGGGCAGGAAAATAGAAAGCATGAAGGAACAAACATGTAAGGGAACCTGAAAACACACGCACTTTAAGAGGACAAATGTTCTTCTATTTTGGGGGGCAACAGCTTTTATTTCTTTTTTAAAATTTATTTTCATATGGATGGAGATATTGTAAAGATTTCATATCTGAGGTAGATCTCACCAATATTTATCCATTGTCAGTATGCGTCAAAGAAGGTAATTGCAGCACGTTAATGCTGACGCGTTGAGAGAATGCCTGTGTGCATGGGTACATGACACAGAAGGGTGGCAAGATGACTGAAGTGATATAGAGTGAATTGCAGTATTTATAGATGTGTCTACCTCAGAAGGTACTTAATTTTCTACTTACAGGCTGATTCAGCACCATTTGTATGGTCTAGGTGGGCTGTCCGTGGAACATGGGGCATCCTCTCTGAGTCCTGCAGTAGCTTCAGAAATACCTTTTGTGAAGTAGGAAAAAAATAATTCAGAATCCATTTTCTTGTATATATATATATAAATATCCCAAACCATCCAGACTGTCAGATATTCATAGTGGCTGCTGTAGCCATCCTGCAACTGTATAATCAGTCAGGTATTCCAGTAGAGGAATCCTGGGGATAAGTGGAAAGGAATAAATGCCAAAAGATGCAAAAACATCTATCCAAAGCATTTTTGGCCCATGCATACTGGCTGCCCTTGACTGACATTTTACACTTGTAAGATGTGGCATATGTTGGAACTCAGTTACTGCAGATTTTACCAAGGACATATGGACAATTTCAAATATCTTTTGATACTTGAACTAGAAATACACGGGCACAACTAGAAGTGCTACCAAAGAGTTTGAGTTCTACCAGTACAACTAAATATAATGTACAAAATCCTACAGAACTGAGAATCCACAAAGCTCTGGGAAGTGTCCATAGATTTATGCAACCATGTGGGCAATAATGCTATTGGAAGACATTTAAAGGACAATGCAATTATCAAGCACAGTCAACATTAGCAAAGTCCTATCTGACTAGCACTATGGAAAGGACAGGGCAACAGTGTGTGTTTTGTCATAAAACTATTAGCATGCATATCCCAAATTGGGAGATGATGATAGGATCTTCTTACCTAAAATCACTGTGGAAAAAAAAGAAAACAAAAAAAGTAACAATCTAAAACCCTGCACTAGAGTAAAATTGTAAAAGCTGAGTCTTCCTGAGCAGGGGGACACACATCAGAAGGGAGTTTAACATAACGTTCATAAAACCCAGCAGAATTCACCAACTTTATAATCATAAGATCTATTTAAATGGCATATACACTTTGTCAAATAGATTTGTGTTCAACCTACTACTTCTTGCTTAATCCTGTTTCACAGTTCCTTCCACATAAAGTCCTTCGAATTTCAGAGAGATGTATTTCCCTCAGCCATGAAAAGGCTTGGAACAGCTTTCATAGTGAGTCAGTTATTAACACTCACCTCTCTTCTTGTAAGCTCAAATGAAAAATAAGATTAATATTTTCTTATCTTAACCTGAACTGCAATTTGAACAGTGATCTAGGAACTTCGGATAAAAATAAAGAAAACACAAATTAACAGAAAATAGAGCTACCATGAGCATCTCTAACTGACGAGCGAGAGTACAACCAAGTTTTACTTTCTTTTGATGAAAGCCGTCTTGCTTTCTTTTCTCTGTTTAGGTTGAACTGCAAGACATAGGTTATAACCACTGTGCAACTTTCAGAAATCATTAAGAAACCACAAAGCAACCTGATATCATCTGTAACAAAAAAAAAATTCTTTTTTTCCAAGAAGCTCATATGAGAGACAATAAAAGATAGTCAATCATCTGGAGTACTTTATAGTTGTGGAAAGGTATTTCTTTACTTACTAAGGTCTGACTGTTACATAAACCATATTTCGCTTTATCAATATAATCACCATTTAACAGTGGTTATTGACTGCATTTCTAACCTGCTGACTTTCAGGGAACATTTTTGTTCATTAACAACTGGAAGGCCAGAAAAAAATTAATACCTCCTGACATTTCTGTACTAGACCCTGGAGGGAGATCTTGACTGCTCAAAGCCAAATTCTAATTTGGTGCCTTGGATCTGCACACCAATTCTGTCAAGCAAACAAAACTAAACTGAATGGACTAAACCCAGAAAGGAACTGCTCCTCTCTGGCAAGGATGAAGGCCACACTACAAAATATTGCCTTCATATACTCAGTTCAGTGTCAAAATTCCAGCTGGGGTTGCAGGCAGACGTTTTCTTATTTAATCACATTATGGCACTTGAAGAGAGAACGTAACTACACCTTAAAAAAGGAAAAAAACACCAAGAGCTTTTCTAACACATATTGTGTCTAGTGTAGTTTTGCTAAAACAAGTATTTTGATACAGCTATAAAGGTAGAAGGCCACCTCAACTGCTAAGTCCTCTCCACAGTATCCAGGCAGCTCTCAAACACCCCATTAATGGGAATCATTAGCGACTAAACTATATAAAAGAAATGACAATCTATCCAATGCTGCACCAAATATTGTGGAAAGAAGCAGTATTAGCCTAACAACATTATTAGCAGAGTAAGTACCCTTGAAAATACACACAGATCTGAAGAAATCAGAACAAGACACTACGGCAGAGACAATGTGTTCTTGCCACATGTGTTCTTATTCTTAAAGACTAGAAAAATTGACAATGAGAAGGTGTCTTCTAGACCTGAGCAGAGCATCCCTTTCCCTGGGGAATGGTTAACAACTTCTGCTGAATTTCTGCTTTGACTTGCAAGTCCATATCTGAGCAAGGACTCATCCAGATAGCTATGTGTAGGGGAGCCTGAGGAGACAGACTTTTCTTGCACACCCTCTAAGCTGTACTAGGTAGCTAGTCCCTTATTTCTTCCAGATTCCTGCTTTGGGACAGCATCATAAAACCAAGATGGTTTGGGTTCAAAGGGACCTTAAAGACCATCTAGTTATCTAGTTCCAACCCCCCCTGCCATGGGCAGGGACACCCTCCCCTAGACCAAGTTGCCCAAAGCTCCATCCAACCTGGCCTTGGACTCTGCCAGGGAGGGGGTAGCCACAGCTTTTTTGGGCAACCTGTTCCAGTGCCTCACCACTCATAGTAAAGAATCACAGAATCACAAGGTTGGAAAAGACCTTTAAGATCAAGTCCAACCGTTCCCGTCCTATGCTAAACCATGGAATTTCTTCTCAATATCTAATCTAAATCTATCCTCCTCCAGTTTAAGTCCATTACCCCTTATCCAATCACTACATGCCATTCCATGTAAACAATCCCTCTCCAGCTTTCCTGTAGGCACCCTTTAGGTATTAGAAGGCTGTTATAAGGTCTCCCCAGACCCTTCTCCAGACTGAAGAACTCCAACTCTCTCAGCCTGTGTACATAAGGAGAGGTGCTTCAGACCCTTGATCGTCTTCGTGGCTCTCCTCTGGACTCATGCCAGTAGGTTTCACATTCTTCTTGTGTTGGGGGCCCCAGAGCTGGACACAGTACTCCAGGTAAGGTATCATGAGAGCAAAGGGGCAGAATCACCTCTCTCAACCTGCTGTTCATGCTTCTTTTGATGCTGGTCAGGTGGCCTGTAGCAGAACCTCACTACGGTGTTCCCTTTCCCTGTGGTCCCTTTAATCCTGACCTATCAGTTCTCAGTGGGCTCCTTTATCCATCCTGATGCAGAGGACCTGCACTCCAGCTGGTCACTGACAGCCCCTCTTCAGCTCCTTTGCCTGTCCTTCCTAAAGAGCCTGCATCCTTCCATTTCAACAGTCCAGTCATAGTCATCCCACTGTGCACCCATAAACCCAATAGTCAGGAAACATATTTGAAACCTAAAATTAATGTCCTGGTTAATCTTCATAGTAGTTAATATGGTGCACTGTTTTGGATTTGCGATTGAAACTATTGATAATATAAAGATATTTTTAATTTGTAGAGGTGGTTTTTGTTATTGTAATTCTGCTTCTCACACCACCCTGCCAGCAGAATGTCTGAGGGAGCACAAGGAGTTGGGAGGTGACAGAGCTAGGAGAGCTGACCCCAAGGGATATGATGTCATGCTCAGCTTATAAGGGGTTTCAGGAAAAGGAAGGATGGAGGGGGCTGGTGGTGTTCAGAATGATGACATTTGTCTTCCCAACTAACCATTATACATCATGGAGCTCCACTTTCATGGCTGAACACCTGCCTGCGAAGGGGAAATGGTGAATTAATCCCTTGGCTTGCTTTGCTTGTGTGCGGCTTTCGCTTTACTCATTAAACTGCCTTTATCTCTACCCATGAGTGTTCTCACTTTCCCTCTTCCGAAGCTCTTCCCCATCCCATGGCAGGTGTTGGGCAGCAGCGAGTGAGTGGCAGCGTGGGGCTTAGTTGCCAGCTGAGGCTAAACCACGACACTGAAGCAAATACAGCTTTAGTGAGATTTGAAAGTGTCAGGAACCAATTTTGTTAGAACTTAAAGATTCTTTTGAAGTGTGAATGGAAGCCTTGTTGCCCTTGAAGAGTAAGATTTTTAGAGAATGCGAGTGTCCCTCAGATTGAAACAGAATAATGGTGAGTGTATGAGAGAACAAAAAGAAAGCATAAAATAAAAATTATAGCACACTTCTTCCTTTAAAGTCAGAGTTCTTTGTTTCCAGATTGAATTGTCTGAATAGACTAAATAGGACTATTATGTGCTATCCATTTAGTTGCCAATGCAAAGAGGCTTTTGATAAGAAAACGGAGAATTGCAGTTCTAACGACTAATGATGAGATGCGTAGATGACAGAAATCAGCCCAGATTAATGCATTAAGTCTTCAAGCTGAAGAGTGATACATCACTATCTAATACAACCTTTAAAGGTTTGTTTTTTTTTTTAAACTCTCCTGTAGAAAACAACCAAAAGCAAGCTCTCAACTGAGTAACAGATGCAGCACACTGAGGAAGCTTCTTTGTGATCCATGACAACTTCACATTTACTTTACAGATCCCAGATCTGGAAAGTCCTATGACCTCTTACAGGCACATCATCAAAAAAAGTTCTCACATATATTACCTCAGAAGCTATAAAGTTTGGCAGTGAACAGTATTCTTTTTGATAGCACATTAATCACCCTGTATAATTTGAAAGAAAATAATTTTTCAATAATCTTTTAACTTGCATTATAGAATTTTATAGCAGGAATGTAATTCCCTTTATAGGATTATGTAAAACGTTTATTAAACTTGTAAGACTGATTCCTCCCCCTCCCCATTGCCATAGCAAATGCTTGCCATATTAGCTTTATGTACTGTGGTCATTTATAAGAAAAACACTGAAGAGATTTCCCACTCCACCCCCTACACCACC
>VZTU01024484.1:0-11913 GCA_013400835.1 Zapornia atra | reverse complement strand
GCTTTGGTCAAGGCAGAAATAAGATCATCTGTTTGAGTGATATATCCTCAGGTGACAAGTCCTGGCTTTGTAAAAGCAAACTGAACA
Source organism: Zapornia atra (assembly GCA_013400835.1). Taxonomy (NCBI): domain Eukaryota; kingdom Metazoa; phylum Chordata; class Aves; order Gruiformes; family Rallidae; genus Zapornia; species Zapornia atra. The sequence goes on along the minus strand of VZTU01024484.1, from coordinate 11,826 downwards.
GTCTCAAACATCCCACACATTATCTGCATGTAAAGTTCAAGCTAAGAGTTATAAAAATTCCATTCCTTTTCAATTTAGTCATCCAGCTTGAAAGGTATCTGGACAATGTGAAGCCAAAATACAAATGCTTATGTGCTGACTTCCAGCTCTGCTGCACTCCAAGAGGAAATTCCATGTTCTAAGGAAAACCTTTTCCAAAGGCTTGGGTCAGAAGTCCTCTAGAAACAAGCATAGAACTCTTTAAAGTATGACAGAAGGAAAACAGGCCTGCAAAATAATCTCTGCACTGTTTTTCATTTCCTGAATGTAATTGTCCTACAATGACATTTTCTTCTCCTAGACTGAATTTAGAATCACAGAATCATAGAGTATCTCCAGTTAGGAGGGACCCATAGGGTTCATTCAAACAAGCTTGAGATCAATTTCACTTTCTGTGTCTTAGTGTAACTTGGCATCAGATGGCCTTTAGCTGTTAGATCTCTATCAGTTCTTCAGCAGTCCCGCCTGCTGTTTAAATTGGATGCAGTGCAAATAAGCACTAGAACTCCTGAAATATTTCTGTTTGACTTTTACAGTGTAATAAGATGCTTCGCCAGGTGCAAAACTTTGTACTAAAACTGCATTAGGACTCCTTGTTTTTAAAATCTGTTAGCTATAAATCTTCAATTCCACACAGAAATATCTTCTAGAAACTTGTCATTCCCTGGCCTAATTCTGCATTCCTTGTGTACTGCTCGCTTTGGTTTCAATGCATTTTGTATCTCCATAAGCACTATAAATAGGGAGAGAATGGACCCACTTCAGCATGGTGGTGGCTGAATTATATTCTCATGAGATCTTATGTGTACAACCAACATCTGAAGCATTTCCTATAGCTGACAGCTTCAGCCCCAGCACTGTGGCAGGCAGTTAGTTAACACAGATAAATAAGGCATTCTGTCCTGTCCCGGTTTTTTCCTGGAACAGTATAATTTTGGTTTATTTCCATACTAGTCTTGAATAGCAAAGTTTTAACACAGAGTTTACTGTCCATTTGTTCTTCTGTCACTGCCTTCCATTTACTTCCTTCCGCATGAAAACACTACATCTATTTAAATAAACAAGTAAACATACTAATTCTAGATTTTTAACTTATTAACTGGGTAATTTCTTAATAAAATAAAGTTTGTTTCTAAAATATTTCAAGTTCTTGAGCTATAGCACAAGGTGAATGGGAGTATCAGTACATACACTTTGCTCCAAGTTTGAATATACTGGTCTTAACTGGACCTTAACTGGCCTTAACCTCTACGCTAAATAACTTACTTGTTTGAAAAGGGTTTAGATTTTGGACCCTTTTGTTATGTATAAGCAATAATACAGAAGCACTAAATGGTTCTATGGTTCTCTAAACTTGGCGTCACCTTCTGGGTGAGAACAAACAGAGTTCATTGTACTTTATAGCAGGAACTGACAATATGCCAAAGGAGCAAGAAGACTGAGGAATCTGGTGAAAATGGAAAACAAAATACTCCTTGGCTTGCTGGGCAGCAAAAGCTGCATTGTTCTCTGCAGCCCTCATGATTCTGGTTGTTTCAGCCAACAGGATGAAAGATTCTTTTTGTAAGAAGACCATACTGGCAAGGACTGTTCCCCAACCAGCTGTTCCTAATGTCACAGGGCTGGATCTATTTTACAGCATTAAGACCACCCTCTAAGGCTACAGCACTGTAACTGTTGATTTTCTAATGGCTTGTAGGATGCACTAGAGATTCCTCTCTCCCTTTTTCTGCACTCATGCTCCTTTTCCTCCTCCAGCCTTGGAAGGGCTTTGAAAGAGCCCTGGGGAACCTTCCAGTAAGTCAGGAGAGCAGAGTTAATGATGGTAAAATGTCGTTTCCCCATCCCACATGACGGTTCTACATTCACTGAAATAAAAAAAACACCAACCTTCATTCCCTATTCTGGATAACCTTTCTTCTTAAAAACAAACTGGCAGACAAAACATTTTTAGAATTCCTCCATTTTGGTTTATATAAAAAACAGTCATCACCCCCCTTGCCTCTCCCAAAAAAAAACCCAAATCAAAAGCAAGCAAATGTCTTCAACTATTAATGAAAGTTAAAAATTAAGTAGGACATGGAGCAAGAATTAGTTAAACCATCACTGTATAATAACATCTTTGATGGAGGCACTATAGAAGCCTTCCTCACAGCACAATTAGTAGCACAAAAAGCAAATAAACATAGTACAAACAGCAAATTAGATGTAATAAAATTATATGGTAAATTAATACAGTAAGAAATATAAGTTTAAGGTCCATGTCATTGGGCAGTGGGTTGACCCTGGCTGGAGGCCAGATGCCCACCAAAGCTATTCTATCTCTCCTCCTCCTCAGCTGGGCAGGGGAGAGCAGATATAATGAAAGGCTTGTGGATCTAAATAAGGAGAGGGAAAGATCACTCACTGATCGTTGTCATGGGCTCAACTTAGAAAAAAAATTAACCTAATTTTTTACCCAAGCCAAACAGGTAGAGAAAAACCACAATCTTAAAACACCTCCTCCCACCCCTTCTTTCTTCCCAGACTCATCTTTACTCCCAAATTCTCTCCCTCCTCCCCACAAGCAGCACCAGAGGGCTGGGGAATGGGTGTTGCAGTCAGTTCATCATGTGTAGTCTCTGCCACTTTTTCCTCCTCAGGGGGAGGCCTTATCACACTTTTCCCCTGCTCCAGTGTGGGGTTCCTCTCACAGGAGACAATTCTCCATGAACTTCTTCAATATGAGTCTTCCCCACGGGCTACAGTTTTTTACAAACTGCTCCAGCATGGGTCTCTTCCACAGGGTGCAGACCTTCAGGACCAGACTGCTCTACCAGACTCCTCTTGTCTCCCATGAGGTCACAAGTATCCCTAGAAAAGCTGCTCCAGCATGGGATCCTCTCTCCATGGGCTGCAGGTCCTGGCAGGAGCCTGCTCTAGCACTGGCTAGGGTGGTCCGCAAAATTTCTCACATCTTCTCACTCCTCTCTTTAGCTGCAAAAGCTTCTTCCAGGTTGTTTGGTTTTACTTCCTTCTTAATTATGTTTTCCCAGAGGTGCTACCACCATCACTGATTGGCTTGGCCTTGGCCTGTTGTGGGTCTGTCTTGTAGCCAGATTATATTGGTTCTGTCAGATCTACAGGAAGCTTCTAGCAATGTCTTGCAGAAACCACGCATGTAGCTACAGCACTACCAAAGCCTTGCCATGCAAGCCCAAAACACATTTGGTACAGATTTACAAATCTGTGTAGTAACCATATTTCAGAAATGCAAAGTTACAGTTATGTTTTTCTGTAATTTACAGTCCAGCAGCTTCTAAAATAGACAACTTACTGACACACTGAACCATTATTCCATTGCTTGATGGAGTCAAGCGTTGACATCTGTGCCAATTTCATTTGAGAAATAAGTCACTGTAATCCTCAGACTCCTGTTTGTGCAATAAGAAAAAACTATAGATGTGTTTCAGGTTGAGGTCAGCAGATAGCAAACACCTGCATCTATGAAGTTAACAAGCTGTTCTTTCCAAAAGGGTTTGTTACCTACTGTGTTTTTACACCAATAGACTTGATGTTCAAGACATTTCCAGTGCGAGAACGAACAGTTTACCAGCATGGGTGATCAAGGAACCAAGGAGGAGAGGTGCCTTGCTCAATCTGATACTTACAAACAAGGAAGAATTGGTCAGGGATGTGAAGATCAGGAACAAGCTTGGCTGCAGGAACCATGGGATGGTGAAGATTAGGATCTGAGAGGATGGAATAATGGGACAAACAGTAGGACTACAGCCCTGGACTTCTGCAGAGTAGAATTTGTCCTGGTCTGAGATTAGCTTGGAAGAATCCTATAGGATATGGCCCTAGGAAGAAGAAGAATCGAGAAGAGCTGTTTGATTTTCAAGGATCACATCCTCCAAACTCCAATATGGCCCATGCCACAAACAGAAACCAAGCAAAGGGGGCAGGAGGCCTGCATAGATGAGCAAGGGCTCCTGACTAGACTCGGACATAAAAGAGAGATGTACAGGATATGGAAGCAGGGGCAGTTGACCCAAGAGGAACATGCTGTCTGGCCATGGAGGGAAAGCCAAAACTCACGTCAAGTTTACTCTAGCAGAAGGTAAAAAAGAACAGAAACACCAGAAGGACTTCTTAGACAAAATGTAGTCCCGTGACTACACAAAGCAGGGACTTAATGACAAATAATACAACAAAGGCCAAGTTAATCTGTGCGTTCTTTACCTCAGCCTTCAAGAATCCCAGGTCCCTGAGACAAAGGGGAAAGGCCAGGGTGATGCAGACTAGGCCTTGCTGCAGGATAATCAGGTTCAGAAGCATTAAACAAACTGGACTTATTCCAGTCCATGGGATCTGATGGGATGAACCGAATGCTGAGGAACCTGTCTGGTGTCATTTGTTATGGAGTCTCCACCAGTGGAGAAATGCAAAAGTCTGCTGGACACAGGTCTTAGCAACCTGCTCAATCTGACCCTCCTTTGAGCAGGGACAGTAGACTAGATATTCTCTAGACAAGGTCCCTTCCATCTTCAACCATTCTGTAACCCTGTAGAGACAGAGTAAACATTGCTCCAGCTGCTTAGAGCTCCAGTCCTGTCGTAACTGGCTTAATAGGAGGGAGCATGTTTCTCTCAGGGAAGGCTGCTGAGCTAGGCCTCTTCCACACCATTTCCATCATGAGTGAAGCCAGAGAGGTGTGTTAAAGGGGAAGGAAATGAAGAGCATTCAGCAAGATTATTAAAACAAATTATATGGATTTCTGACACAGCACATGGAAGTAGAAATGCATCGAGCTTTCTGTACATAAAAACCTGTGCTTAGGAGCATAACCCAACTATTAACTGACAGGAGTGAAGAGGAAACTGCCCCATGGGGCAGCTTGCTCCATAATTACCAATTAGTGGGATTTCACTTTTCTTTGAAACGCTCCATAATGGGATGCTGGCACTCAGCCATGGATAGGATGCTGATATGCTAATTTATAAAGTGCAGGAAATATCAAATTACCTTTGTTAATTTTAATCCAGATTTAAAGACTATTCTATAGGCAAGTCTTTAAGTGTTATCCAGGAAAAAAAAATGAGCTTAGAAGTTTTCCTATGCTTTCTAATCTTTTTATGAAGTTGGAGAGGAAAATGTACCTTCCCTTTCATTTGCTGTCCCTCCCATTTTACTGTTGAATTTATACAAATATATCCAACATCTTTCCATTGTTCTATTCTCTCAGTCTCCAGCCGATCTCATCTTCTCACCACCTTTGGATCTTTTTGGGAAGGGATGGAACCATGAACTTCTGGGTCTCCTGCAGCACATGGGTCACATGAGCAGGCCCCCAGACAGCACCTCACATAACTGCTGTGACAACCAGTGCCCTGGCTGCTTGGAGTGAGGCAGAGGGAAACGCCTATTTTCTTGCATGTGAGTTGCAGACCTTGAGTACTGTGAAGCCAGCAATGACAGAGTTAAACAAGATTGTCTAAGCAGGTTTTTCAGAGTCCAGACTATGTTTGCAGCTTGAAAGCATACTGTAGCTTTGAGGACAGTTTCTCATTACTGGACAGGATCCAGCATCTCAACATCTATGTTACAGTTTGCTCAAAAGCAAGCAGATTATAAAGAAAGAGCAGCCACATGTGTGGCAGCTACAGTTTTCCCATCTGCTTTTTATTTTATCAACTGGAAAAGTAAAACCCTAGTCATCACACAAGACTGTTTTATAAGTATTAGTGCAAATAATTCAGCACTGACAAAACATACACATAAACGTTTTTCCTTCTGGGTAAGACATTTAAAAATTATATTTCCAATGGATTTAATTTAATTTAGTTAAAAGCTTTCACCATTTATTCCAAGTCATTATACTGCTTACAAGGTTCATTCAAGAAGTTTTGTGCCTCTTTGCCCAAGTAATTTTTAGAGCAGTCTATTAAAAGACGTTACCACACAGTGGTCTTCAGTGCAACACGGGGCTGGTTCCCTCATTTAACCTTTGCTCAGGTCATTGTTCTTATTGGCACCAGGTGAAGGTAGGAGGCTGAGGGGAGTAAGAAGGAGTAGCAAACAGGATACTCAGAGGGACATAACATACAGTTCCGTAATATGTTTTTTCCTATCACTGAGACCTGTCTGTCCCAGGTATCATCATTAACCTGCAATACTGGTGACAGTAACAGTAATACTGTTATAAAATGAACAAGCGCTTCCCTGTGATCTCGTTACACTATTAGCCAAAGTACAGACAACCTCACTAGCCTGGAAGAACTAAACCTTTAATTTCTGGTTTAGTTCTGCAGGCACTGCCCATTTGTTCCCATACCAACATTGGTTAATTGATTTCTTCTCTCTCTTTTTCTGTTCAGATCTCCCTCCTTTCCTGTGTATTTCTCTAGAGAAGTCATGACCTCTAACAAAAACAAAGGTTTTCCTAAACTAAGCAAGTCACAGGCGTTTACATCCCCTTCTAACAATTTTGCCAATCTTGTCCAATATCTTTCTCAATTTAAGTAGATCTTTCCTAAGCATGGGCAATGAGAAATTTGCACAGTATGCTGTGGAAATGTTGCCAATGCCTTGTGTAATGCCATTAATATGATCTTATCTCTACTGAAATTGATTCATGCATCAAAGTGTTTTTGATCTCCCCAGGAACAGAGAAGCTGCATCTTTGGCACTAAAGCACAACATGTTCAGTTCTTACTTACTGGGCAGTACATGAAGTACATGTGAAAGCCTTTTCAAAAGGCTTCCATAACACTTTTGAAAAACAAACTAACCAAACCAACAAAAATACCCCATAAAACCACCCCCAAAAAACCCAACAAAACCCCCCAAAAAAATAACCTCCCCCCCCAACCGAACAACCAAACAACCAAAAAAACCAAGAGACATGTCATGCCAGAACACTGCTCTGCTTTGCGCTCATGTGAGGTCTTTCATTTGCAGGGCATAGGATATCCTTGCCAGGTCAGAAATAATTTCCAGCTTGCTAGCAGACATGAAGCTGTGTTGCAGGCACAAGTAATGCTGCATAGCCCTGAGTCCACAAGACTTACATTTTTTACTTTAACCATTGTGATTAGCAGCAGCTGCTAACATGGCTTTTCATTAAGTAACCAAAGGAGTCTTTGGAAGATTTTAGTCAAAGTGACTGGGAGCTGGAAAATTAGGTACCTCTGAGTCTGGGACATCTTTTGCAATCGATTGTCTCCACTAGGTTTCTTAAAATGTCACTGTTTACACCATTCTCTGAAACAAAAAGAAAGCTTCAAGGGAAGTAGATATCACATTAATTTTATTGCTTGAAGGTCTGAAAGAATAAGCTTCTGAACATGAGCCAGCAGTGTGCCCAGGTGGTCAGGAAGGCCAATGGTATCCTTACTTATATCAGAGGTAGTGTAGCCAGCAGGACCAGGGAGGTGATCATCCCCCTATACTCAGCTGTGGTGAGGCTTCACCTTGAATACTGTGTTCAGTTTTGGGCCCCTCACTACAAGAAAGACATTGAGGCCCTGGAGTGTGTCCAGAGAAGGGGAACGAAGCTGGTGAAGGGTCTGGAACACAAGTCTTATGAGGAACAGCTGAGGGAACAGTGACTGTTTAGCCTGGAGAAGAGGAGGCTCAGGGGAGACCTTATCACTCTCTACAACTGCCTGAAAGGAGATTGTGGTGAACTGGGGGTCAGCCTCTTCTCACAGATAAGTAGTGATGGGACAAGAAGGAATGGCAGCAAGTTGTTCCAGGGGAGGTTCAGGTTAGAAATTAGTATAACAAAAAGTGTAGTCAGGACCCTGAATTTCAGAAAAGCTGAATTCCATTTCTCGAAGGAGTTAGGCAGTAGGACCCCCTGGGAAATGGCCCTCAAGGACAAAGGGGCAGAACAGAGCTGGCAGATCTTTAAGGACACTTTTAACAGCGCACAAGAGCACTTGATCCCTAGGTGTAAGAAATCAGGCAAGGGAGGCAAGAGACTGGCATGGCTGAGTCAAACTAAAAGGCAAGATAAAACTACACAGGCAGTGGAAGCTGGGACAGGTATCCTGGGAAAAGTACAGGGATGTTACCTGGTTTTGTAGTGATGAGGTCAGGAAGGCCAAGGCACAGCTGGAGCTGAACTTGTCAAGGGATGTCAAGAAAAACAAGGAGGACTTCTACAGGTATATAAACCAGAAAAGGGGCATTAAAGAAAGTGGACCCCAATGAGTGACAATGGTGAACTGGTGACAGTAGATGAGGAAAAGGCTGAGCTGCTCAACAGCTTTTCTGCCTCAGTCTTCACTGGCGACCTCTCTCCTCACCATTCTCAAGTTGACGCCCCACAAGACAGGGATCAGGGAGACAGAGTCCCTCCCACTGTAAATGAAGGTAAGGTTTGTGACCATCTGAGGAACCTGAACATGCACAAGTCCATGGAACCTCATGAGAACCTCTCGGGTGTTTTTTTGCATGTGCTTAGGCAGAGCTGCATGCGTACCCACTGCTCACTCACACAGAATACCACACTGTGTAAGGGCTGAAAAGTTCAGTTTCTTCCAAACTTGAGAACAATACAGGTTATGAAGCCTATGCAGTTTTTGAATTTGTGTTTTGAATTTTTGGAGGGCAAACATTTCACTCTTCAATATACAAATCTTAAATTGTGCTGAAGACATAAATTAAAGTCATGTATAGGGTTCTATATAAAGAAAATGTGTGGTTGCCCTTGATTATTTTTTTACCTCTGATAGATAGCCTTAGGAAAAAAAAGAAGTCTGAAACACTATTTTTTAAATTTAAAAAATAAAAAATAAAATTAAAAAATGAAAAAGCAATACTGATATTATCTGAATGTCAGTTAAAATAGTTAAAAATTAGTTTATGTGATTAAAGCAACCATGCAATCCTGGGAGGGCTCTTGCACATTAATGTCTCCCAGAGGATTTCCGATAAGATATATCAAGATGTCAGTTTGAGATTATTTTGTGAATGACACAATGAGGACCTTCCAGTGACTATGGAACTAAACTGCCTATTAACGATGGGTCTACACAGCATGAGGCGCGAAATGAATGAGTTCTGGCTGGGGCAGTACCATCTGCACCCTGTTACTGTACCCTGCAGGCAAATGCATCAAAGCTCAAGTTCCTGCACTTGCTGTATGTAGACTGCTGCTTCTTGCTGCTGCTTTGCACAGAGATTTCTAAGCCACACACCAAGATCTTCTCACCTGCAAACAGCCACCTGGGGTTAAACGAATGTGTAATGTGAAGGCCTTACCTGTGTTTCCCCACATCCCATTGCTGAAGGGAAGGGGACAACACACTCGTTGCAAGACCCTTCACTCCCCCCAACCTACTCCTTTTACTGAGCTGATACCCAGTTCTCTGAAACTCTGAGTCCTGAAATAAGTGCATATCTGTCTGGCTTTTTATCACAAGCTGTGTCATTGCGTGCCTTTGCAGCTGGGAAGGTGAGATAGGAGAAGATGTATAGCTACAAAAAGCTTAATAGTTCCTCCCACTGCGCTAATTTTTTTCTCTGTTGATCTGTGATGTGTATTAATAGCCGTAGGAATCTCTGTGTCAGAGATTCCCAAAGCATTTGCTTTGGGAAAAACTTATGCATGGCGGAATTTTCGTGCTTTTCAAGGTTGAGGAGGTGTGAAGTTCTCCCTGGAAAGTCAGCTGCCAGCACTCTCCATCCTAACTTCACTGGCTTTTAGCATGTTGTCCTGTCCCCCTCAGATGCATCTTTGTAGTTAGTGCATACCAGCAACTGATATGCTGGGTATAAAGAGTGAATTGTGGTTTCCAGTCCCACCTACATTTCTGGGTATCACTACCTACACGTCACTGACTTTGTATGCTTCACTTGGACTACATCTAGTCACCTTGGGTCTTCCCCTTCTCACAGTCAGGATGCACTGACACTGTAGGACCAGTCAGCAGCTAGGGGCTGCTTCAGTCCTGACTGTCACCCTGCATCCACACCAGCAGTAAGTTTTCTGGGTGGTAGCATTTCAGAGGTTCGGAAATTGTTCTAGAGGTGTGTCTTCATGTGTGACCAGCACTTTCTGTACCGTAGTTCAATAGCAGAAATAACCTGAAGACAGACCACTTTTAGTCTATCACTGATTTTTTTTTTAAAGCTTAATGCTAAAATTCCTTTTTATGGAAGTCTCAAAGCCCCTGTAGATCTACCCAGAAACTAGTTCGTGAAATTCATAAAAACTACTTTTATTCCACAGAAAATTGGTACTACTGAGCTATTCTTAAAGTCAGAGGCATTTCCACCTTTGCACTGACACGAAACAAGGCTACAGAGATAATCAATGCACAACAAAACCTTGTGGGAGGGATGGATTACAAAGTCAGACACTGGTGAAAAGAACCTTTTCTAGATAATGGTTGCTACTTGATGCTACCAGGTGTTTTCAAAAAATAAAGTGTTATGGCTTCAAAAATTTGCTGTAGGCATAATAATTACAGCAAAAGATTAGTGTTTAAAAGTGGACTTTATCAGCAGCTGACCAGTAGCAGCTAGAAGACCAGGATGTTTGATTCCTCTGTGTCTTGTAGTCATTGCTCTGTGTAGTGTATTTCTGTTCACTCACAGGGATCACTGTTGTTGATTTGGAGGCAGATCCAGAGATAAGAAAGGGTTCTGCAACAGTCAGCACATGGTCAGCACCAGAGGGCTGTGCCTTGGAAAGTCAGAGGCCAACTGCAACCCTACTTCACTACTTGATGAAAGTTGTTCCAATGAAAGTTGTTCCAATTAAAGCAGCCAGAACCACTAGCTGGAGCCTTTTTTTTTTTTTAATTAAAGCATTTCTTGGTCTGATGGGGATGTTGATACAAGAGGCAGAGAGCCAGGACTCAAATTAATCCCAAACAAGGTTCATTTAAAATGCCAGAGAAGTGACAGAAGCAAGTTTTCTCTCCCTCTCTCACTGTGATCCCACAAAGCTGTGCGATGCACACTAAAATATCACCTGCTGCCTTACCTGATAAGTCCAGCCCTCTTTGCTCAGAAGAAAAGAGGGGTGATGTCTGTGTTTGTGTAATCATAAAGCACTAAGGTCTTCCTGCTTCTGCCAGTCTAGGAATGAGAAGACTTTCGGATGTGTTAATTTTCATCAGGCTTTACTCAGTTCTACTCACAGCACTCCAAGACAGACTGGCTGAGAAAAGGAGTGTGAGAAGGCTTATTACTGATCATCTCTTACTGGAGACAGCTTTTAATCAGCAAATATTAATACAGCTACACACTTAAAGCCACATAAAGTAGGTGTGTAAGGCTAAAATGAAATATTGCCTCTCCTGGAAATTCAGGATAAATTTAATCTTCTTAATGAAATCATATATTTTCGAAGTATTTCTGCCATACCAGAACCGGTTGCTTCCCACAAGTTTATGACCCATATCCTTCCATTCATATAAGAGTTATATCCTCTCCCAGCTTTATGAAAGGAGGATGCTATGCACTTTGAACTTGCTTAGCTTCTGCACCTTCCTTTACAGTAAATCCAGCCCTGCAGGCACTGAGGTTGTGATCGTTTTTGCTGCTGACTTCACTGGAAGCAGGGTTAAGCTCTGTGTTCTGGAAAACTTTCAGCAGAGCCACTAGCCCACCTGAATGGGGAAGATATGTGAGGTTGTAACCAAGTACAGAGGGACTCAAAAAGTCTTCTGAAAATCAAGGGTGGTGTAACCTGCTCCATGGTGTGATTCTACCAGTGCTACCACTGTAGAGGTGGTGTGGGGCTAACTCTACTTCCACAGATGCAGGTGACTAGCGGTGTTCCCCAGG